>RCUC01066038.1:0-17558 GCA_003697995.1 Taxidea taxus jeffersonii
TTAACATTTATGGATTTATCATTCTGTGTTATTACTGTTTGATCACTAAATGAATAGACTAACTAAGATGCAAAAACTGGCTGAGGGTTAGGGTTTGCATTCATACCTTAGTCATAATAGTAATCATATAAATTCTTGGCTGATTTTTCTTTTTCTTGACTTTCTTCAGACATTAAATAAGGTGAGATTTAGTGGGACAACTAGCAAATTACATAGCAAAGAATTCTAGCCTGGAATCCCAAAGTCCTGGGACTAGATACTAGCTTTGTCACTAATACTCTGTGTGACTAGGGTAAGTCACTTGGATGCCTCTGTGACTTTAAAATAAATGGGTTGTACTAGGTTGTCTTCAAAGCATCTTTCAGATTTAAACCCAAACATTTGAGATTTTGGCATTTTATGATTTTTATTTTTCTGTTCTTAAATTATTTTTGCAATAGGAATATTTTTCTTCATATGTAATGGATGAACATTGGGTTAATTATATGGTGTCTGAAAATTCTCAAACTTTTTTAGATAAAAATAATAGAAGTATCCAACTTCTCTATTATAAATTGAGTACCTTACAATAGCAATTATTCTCCACTTTTGAAATTGTGAACAATAAATAGGAGCTAATATAAAATTTCATTAAAAATTGTCTTTCATATAAAATCCAACCTATTTTTATGAAAAATGAAGTGAAATGAACATTTTAATTTCAGGGATTTGAGGACACTTTGTGCTGTTTCCTTAAAGTAATCAAGTCATCCAAAATGCATTTTTATTTTTTGAAACTTGAGTGCTGAAGGGTCTGGTAAGCATGGAAAATTATCACATTATCACAGTTTAAATGTCCTATCACCCCACATTTGGAGAGTCATGTAGTCTGCATGTAGTACATGTTTAAACTTGGCAATTAGAACCTGAAATCTTTTCCTTTTCCTTCACACTTTGGTAACAATTTTGTAATGCTTGATGAGGATAAAAGCCAATGCCCTACGGACCTCAGGAGAGAAAGGTTTTTTGTTATTTTCAGAAAAGGAAGTAACTGGCTGAAGTCCACCAGAGATTTTATGGTCATTCTCACAGAAAGAATCTGGGCTTCCAGATTCTTTGATCCTCCTGTTGACCAATTGGATGAGGAGACTGTCCACCTGCCATGGAAATTATAGTGAGAGGGTAATTATCTGAGGGGTAATTTGTTCCCTGAATGTGAATCAGTGTGTTGACACTTCCTTGTGCTGAGCACCTGTTCAAAACTTCCATTTAGGTTGCAGTTATTTATTTTTCTGTCCTCACTCTGGAGTTAAGAGAAAGACTGGGTATAAGGTTTCCCTCCTGATAGGTTCTTTTGGTATTCCAGTCATGCTGTGTGATCGACCCACACACTACTGCTCAGTGTTTGGTGATGGAGGTGTCTGTCTCCTCTTAGGTGTGGCTACAGCCTTAAGAGTCTCTGGCTTATAATCTGTGTGGTGGAGTGGACTGTGAGTGATGACTGGGGGGGTGTCAGGTAGTAAGAATCCTAGAGAGGAAATCAGTGGGAAGTGGAGAAATCTTACAGGGGGACACCCATGGGGTAAATCCAACTCTGTCCCTTTTCAGCCTACTTCATCTTTTCAGTCACACAGTGGTCTCTGGAGTTAAACAGGAGTTACCCACTAGACTATGTTGAGGAGCCAGTAAAGTTTCAAGGAAGCAAATAAAATCTCCAGATCTCCAACTGAGTTGTCCAAAAATAATATTCACTACTTTTGTCCCAAACAAATATGAAATAAGTTAAAGCATATTACATTTGTCATCTCTGGCAAAATGATAGGGCTGACCTGATACCTTGGTGCTGGGAAGATGCAGATGGAGCTCCATCATTTGCATCAGCATTGAACAGAATTTATACTAACACAGCCTATTGCTCTGAGTCAGAGAAATTTTATGCTCTTCTATTCAAAGAATCATCTTCATCTTACAAAGTGGTGACATGACTTGATCATAGGTGTTTAGTCATCTTGTCTAAACCTTTTAACACTTCAGTGGTAAATATATTTATTGAAGTTTAACAAAAAGCAGAAATCTTTTTTTAAAGCTTTTATTTGTTCCTTTGACAGAAAGAGATCACAAGTAGGCAGAGAGGTATGCCAAGAGAAAGGTGGGGAAGCAGGCTCCCCGCCGAGTAGAGAACCTTATGTGGGGCTTGATATCAGGACCCTGGGATCATGACCTGAGCCAAAGGCGGAGGCTTTAACCCACTAAGCCACCCAGGCACCCCCAAAAGCAGAATTCTTAATTGAAAATGAGCATCTTCCTTAAATGAGCCCCTTTAATGGATAGAGAGTTGAAAAGAAGTGAAAAGCAAATGTGGTACCATGCTGATTTCATCTTAAACAATACAGAATGTGCACTGTGTTGGTGTTATTGCTTTTATTACTACTGGACGGTTCTTTACTATTATTTCAACAAACATATCTGGAGACCAAGAAGTGGTGCTCACAGATGAATGAGGCAAATGCCTCAGTGTTAGGGGACCATACCATGAAGTGATGTGCAATGGTTTCTAGGATAGAAGTCAGTACAGAATCCTGAGGGATCATAAAGGAGAGAGTTTTGTCTTTATCTCTAGGGAAGGGATGTTAGAAAAGGTGAGAGATGATGATAGACCCGGTTCATGAGAAAGAGAGCATTTCTGGCTGAGGGAGCTGCAAGAACAAAGCCACAAAATCTGGCCAGACTGGAGTGGGGGGGGGGGGGGGGGCCTGGGGGTGGTGGGGCTTTGGCTTTGAGGAGTGAGATGAGAGGAAAGACATTGTATGGAGAGGAGATAGATCCAAGGTACCAGCTGGGGCATTTATTCTGTCAGACCTGCCTTTTAGAAAGGTTATTAAATTGAAAAATCAGAAAATACAGAGAAGCAAAGGCAAAGAAATGAAAAGTATAATTTATCCCCACTGTTCAAATTCTGTACTATCATTCACCTGTTGATTTTTTCTACAGGTATATGTATAAACATAAGCTTTTTTTCTCAAACTCAAAATGAGATCCCTTTGTATACACTACTTTTGAATTTTCTTTTTTTTTTACTTTTGAATTTTCTTCATTTTGTTTTTATAAGCATCAGTAAAACCCTTCTAAAGCATCATTTTGATAGGTATAGAGCATTATGCTATATTAATACATCATAATATACTGACCTTTAAAAGTATAGCTACTTTTGCATTTTCAGTATTATAAATAATGCTGTGATGACACCTTGAAGATGCTCTTAATTATTTCCTTAGGCTAAATTCCGAGAAGTGGAGATTCTGGCTCATATTGAGAATGAATTTTAAATGGTCTGCCTCTTGGCACCCATGCTATTGTTCGTCAACACCAGGCTTTTCCAACTCTTCCAAGTCATGGTTCATAAAGATTGGATGTTGATTTAACTTGCATTTCTTTGAGGTTGAATGACGCTTTATTAATTTAACTGGCCTTTTATACTTACTTTTTATGAGCTAAATATTCATGCCCTTTGCCTAATGTCCTAATGGCATGTTTCTCTTCCTTAATAAGTCCCAGTACATCTGTAAAATATTGCTCATGGAATGATGTCAAGTATGAATGAAATGATAGCAGCCTACTTTAGAATACCTCTCATTTCTCTCTCTAGCCCTGAAATCACATGAAGTTGTGGATAGAGATTCACCTCAGAGTCCTGGAAAACCCCCTCAGCCCAAGAACCATGAGTAACCAGACACTAGTAACAGAATTTATCCTGCAGGGCTTTTCAGAGCAGCCGGAATACCAAATGCTCTTATTCAGCTGTTTCCTCTCCCTCTACGCTGTGGCTCTCATAGGTAATATCCTCATCATTTTGACCATCACCTTCAACCCTGGACTTCATATCCCCATGTACTTTTTTTTGTTCAACTTGGCTACTATGGATATTATCTGCACCTCTTCCATCATGCCCAAAGCCCTGGAGGGTCTGATGTCAAAGGACAGCTCCATCACTTACGGGGGCTGCATGGCCCAGCTCTATTTCCTCATATGGTCTTCATCCTCTGAGCTGCAGCTCCTCATGGTCATGGCCTATGACCGGTATGCAGCCATCTGCCATCCTCTGCATTACAGCACCACAATGAGCAAGGCATTCTGCTGCAAGCTGGCTACAGGTGTATGGGTGACCTGTGCCTTCAACGCGGCCGTCCACACTGGGCTGATGCTACGGTTAAATTTCTGTGGCCCCAATGTTGTTACCCATTTTTTCTGTGAGGCACCTCCTCTGCTGCTTCTCTCCTGTAGCTCCACCTATGTGAACAGCATCATGATTGTCCTGGCTGATGCGTTTTATGGCATATTGAACTTCCTGATGACCATCGTGTCATACGGCTTTATCATCTCTAGCATCCTCAAGATGCGGACTGCAGAGGGGAAGAAGAAAGCCTTTTCCACCTGTTCCTCGCACCTCATTGTGGTGTGCATGTATTATACTGCTATCTTCTATGCCTACATAAGCCCAGTCTCCAACTATAGTGCAGAGAGGAGCAAGTTGGCTGACGTACTGTATAGTATGTTGAGCCCTACACTCAACCCCCTCATCTATACTTTGAGAAACAAGGAGGTCAAGGCAGCCCTCAGGAAGCTTTTCGCCTTTTCCAGAAATTAATTTCTGTCTTCTGACTACATGTTGAAATCCACAGTGGTTTCAGAGACTCTCCAATGAATAAAGTTTTGGAAACTACCACTAATAACTCAGTGTGGTTACTAATAGATTCTCAAATGGCTTAAAGAGCTGTTATTGACATTCATCTTGCGTTCTTGTAATTTTGTAATTTTTATATTTTCTACATTTTTAATGATTAAAAAAATTAAAAAAACATTTAATGAGGATTGAGTAATTAAAAACACATTACTCATTTGATAAAACAAAGCTCATTTGATCTATATCCTTAGAAAATTCAGTTTAAGGTGTGCCTGGATGGCTCAGTTGTTAGCATCTCCCTTCGGCTCAG
The DNA here is from genome assembly GCA_003697995.1 of Taxidea taxus jeffersonii. Taxonomy (NCBI): domain Eukaryota; kingdom Metazoa; phylum Chordata; class Mammalia; order Carnivora; family Mustelidae; genus Taxidea; species Taxidea taxus. The sequence goes on from RCUC01066038.1 coordinate 4,971, forward strand.
GTCATGATCCCAGAGTCCTGGGATCGAGCACCACATGGGATTTTCTGCTCAGGGGGAAGCCTGCTTCTCCCTCTCCAATCATCCTGCTTGTGTTCCCTCCCTGGCTGTCTCTGTCTGTGAAATAAATAAATATAATCTTAAAAAAAATTCAGTTAAGGATATAGCAGTATCCATGATTGGGAATATAAAAAGAAAAGACATAAAGAGTGTTGCATTCCAGGGTGTGGTGTTTATGTACAAAGATGAATGCAATGTGAAAGGGGCCCTGTACTGGTTGGGGAGAAGATCTGGATTCCTATTCAGACTCTTTCAGAGGACTCAACTCACTTCATCTGTAGTTTCCTTCTAAGTGCAATGAGGAAAATAAGCAACCCAGAAGTGCTGTCAAGACTGAACAAGAGAAATGAAGACAATGCTATCAAGTGCTGTCTAAGTATAGGATTTTATTGTGGTGGGTATTGCTGAGGGAAGGAGCAGCCCAGGAAGTCTGGATGTCACAGCTACTCACCCCTGCCTGCCTCAGGGTGATGTTTGTGGTGGCTAGCTAGAAAGGGTAGGTGGGGGTTAAGATGCTCAGACCACACAAGAAGTGGCTGCAGGGATGGCAGTGGATTCAGCTATCTAAGAATGATGTAGGGAAAAGCAGCATTGAGATGGGTAAATGAGAACCCATTCTGGTGGTTTCTGATGTAGAGTGGATTCTGTTTATCTCAGGGAGCCTTGGGCTCATGAGTGAGACCAGCTCTGCTCAGGAAAGACCAAATGGAGTTCCTGATAGATCATCCACATTTCCTTAGTAGATTATCTCCCAGCTTCCTAAAGCCTTTCATATTTCAGGCCCTAAACTTTTTTTCCTGTTCTTCAAATGCAAACAGTCCATTTTAGTTTTCAGATCACGTTTCTTCCCTCTTCAGTGGAGCCCTGTGTCAGGTTCTGCCCCTCTGAGCTTTATGTGAATAACAGGTCCTTCTCTCTGTGACCTCTATGCCCAAGTGGAGCATCCCTCCCTGCCAGAGTACTGTCTTGCTTGGAGTTTGTCTTCTCTAGAACATTCCTTTCTCTAGAACATCTATACATGCATTCCTTTCCTTCAACAGCCTTGTTACCTGACACCTTTTTTTGGTGACTCCTTTTTACAGGACCAAATTTGCTTTTCTTAGCTGAGACAGAGATATAGCTCTTGCTTCTCTTAAATTATCTCTTAAAATTAGTCCTTGTGATTTAGTGTAGACAAACTCATGAAGCCATGGGCATCCAGCAGGCAGCATTTTCTATGATGGCCTGATATGACTTCACATTATCAATTCTTTGATGAACCACAGAAGGGAACTGTGAAACTTCCAATTTACCTATTTCTCTGCTTTTTGTCTTTGATAATGTCTATCAGTCAAAGGAGACTCACCCTTTCTTCAGATGTTTCTCCAACCACAAGCCCTTACCCTTTTAGCCTCCCTGACTCAAGCAGATCTCCTGTAAGTGTTCCACCAGATTAGTCCAGCAGCTCCAACAGCCATATGATAAGGGGTCTGGATGATGGAGATAAGATACAGGCCTGTGGTATATCCAGGTGCTCCTCCATGGATGCTGCTTTATGAACTGAAGTCTTGGCCACATTCCTGTCCTCTTGCTCCAGACAGTGGAGTGTTGTATATTGGCTTTCTTGTGTTTTAAATTGGCTTTCTTTTTTTATTCAGTTTAGGATTGACCTTTGGGTACCACTATACCAGAGTTTGTCAACTTTGACCTTGTTGATCATGGCAGGTGCTGTCCTGTACATCATAGTAAATTTAGCGGCATCCTTGGCCTCTACCAACTAGATGTCAGTAGAACCACTCTAGACAAGAATGTCTCTAGACATTGCCAGATCTCCTTGGAGGTGAGGGGAGAGCAAAATAATCTCTGGGTGAGAACCACTGAGCTCCAATCAACCAGTCTCTCTCACTTTTGGGATTTGTAGTCACTGCTGTGCCACTTCCACCATTGACTACTGCCTCTAGTCGAGGTAGCTAGTCAGGTCTGAGACTAAGTACTGCCACAATTTATCTTTGGTTTTCCAGGAACACTGTAAGAGCCTAGGTGATACACCCAAGTTCTACAATGAGTGGGAGGTGGAGATAGGATTACAGCTACAGCTCGATGAATCCAGAGCATATGCTCTTATCCACCAAAGCATATCAAAGCATATAAAAGCCTGTCATGGACTCCACCTCCTGCCACTGTCCATGATTGGGACAAGGGACTTTGTTAACAATCAGCCAACCTGCAGCAGCTCCTGTTGACCAGTGGGTTTGGAAGAGCAATCTTTTTGAAAGTGTTTTGAAATGGAGCAACTGGCCTCAGTAGAGGACACAGATTTAGATCCTAACAACTTTTTTTTTCAGGCCTACTGAATTGATGTGGTGATGTCTATCACTTACTTAACAGAGATGAGAGACCTGAGCCATTTCCCCAGATGTGATTTCTCAGAGACCCATTTGGCAGGGGCAGGCATTTATTTCAGAGAAAGGGATGCATAAGATTACAGAAGCCCTGTCCCATTTAATTTCTCATTGCATGGAACATGCACAGATTGGACCTTGCATTCCACTGCATGCAACATTGCATGGATTCTTATTTTATCTTTTAAAATTTAATCTAAGATCCTCCTTTCTCTTAGGATTTTGGAGGGGTTACTTTCATCAAAGACAAGCAAAGCGTATTTGGCCCACCTTGTCTGGGAGCTACAGAGCCCAGAGGCAGGGCTAGTCCTTAGTTTTCCACCACCCACTGGTGTGAGCCCAGTAGCCTCCTTAGATCCATCATCTAGGCACCATATTTGGGTCATAGTATGTTGACAGCTCAGCTGGAGAGTACACCTGGCAATCTCTTAGAGAAACATGAGATGAATAGGGGCTCTGAGCTTTTGAGGACCATGTTTCCTTACATTGGGTTCATGTCAGATTTGAGGAGCAAGTCATGATTAGTTCTTGCTTTGTCTTTTTGAGGGGGTAAGCAAGCCTCAGGACTTCAGTGGGATGAGATTTCCCATACATTTGAGTCTGAATCTATTGGAAGTATGATGCTGAGTAGTATGAATCTATTGGTAGTATGATGCCAACTTCAACACTTGTAATCTTGTACAGGCCATAGTAAACTTGTACAGGTTATGATATGCTTATGAGAAGAATGAGACCCATCAGAAAACTTCATTTTTTCTGGATTAAAGTGAATTATGGTGATTCAGTAGCCCCATAAATGTGTGCTTTCTAAAACAAAACTGTCATCCATATTTCCTGTATTGGACAATGGAAAAACTCAGAGACCGAATTATAATCCATTCTCCACTCAGATTCCTTGGGGTGCTAATTAATCTACACAACATAACTTTTGTGTGGGTCTACCTGCCAGGAAACACAAGCACATTCTTCTGCTTCCCTCTGTGCTGGGGTAGCTCTTGAGCTAGTCTAGATGGGGAGGTCTTGAGTTGCTTGGGCAACAATTGTCTCATTAACCCATTATCTCTCAACGCCAACCCCAGCTCTGGAACTCTGAGCCAGGGGTTCTGCAAACCATGTTTCACCTTTGCAGAAGGATTTCTCTTAGTCTCTGCCCAGAGAGAGCCCTAGAGAAAGACTGAGCTGCTAGAGGCAGAAGGGACTTGTTCAGGGAAGGAGAATAAGAAATACATAAGGGGACAAATAAAAGGAAATATCAAGATGGTAGAGTTAAATCTAACCTTAAAATAATGACATTCATATAAATGGACTATGTACTCTAATTAAAAGAGAGAGAGAGACACACACACATACACATAGTGACAGAGACAGAGATTACCATATTAGGTAAAAAGGAAGGCCTTACTACACACTGGTGGTAAGAATAACATCTAAATACATAGAGTAAGAAATTCCAAGCAAACGTCAAGCTAAAGAAAGCTTGTGTGACCATAGTAATACACGTTTAATAAACAGACTTCACAAGTGAAGTATATTTCAGAAATAAAGAGGTAAATTTATAATAATAAAGGAATGAAATAATCTGGGAGACATAATTCTGTATGTATATGCACACAATGATAGAGCTTAAAGTCCATAAAAGAAAACTTGGAAGAAGTAAAAGAAGAAGTGAAAAAAAAATCCACAATCATAGAGGTTTAAACACCATGATTTAAATAATTTAAACAACAAAAAGACCAAAAAATAATAGTAAGCATAGAGGATTTGCATGAATATCAACTAAGTGGACTTAATTCATAATTGTGGATTATTGTACATTAATTGTACATATAATTATTACATTTTGCACCTGAAGAATACACATTATTTTCATGTGCACATGAAAGTTGCACTACTAGATATTTACCCAAAGGGTACAAAAATACTGATCTGAAGGGATACATTCCCCCAAATGATTATGGCAGCATTATCAGCAATAGTCAAATTATGGAGAGATCCAAATGTCCATCAACTGACAAATAGATAAAGAATATGTGGTGTGCACACACACACACACACACACACACACACACACAAACACATACACATACACACACACACACACACACACACACAGAATGGAATATTACTCAGCCATAAAGAGGAATGATATATATATATATTTTTTTTGGAATTTGCAATGTCATGTCATTTTGGACTTGGAATGTCATTTGCAATGACATGGATGGAGCTAGAGTATGTGATGCTAAGCAAAATAAGTCAATCAGAGAAAGACAAATACCATAGGGTTTCACTTGTATGTGGAATTTAAGAAACAGAGCAGATGAACAAGAGGGAAAGGGAAAAAAGAGAGACAAACATAAGAGAGACTTCACTATAGAGAACAAAGTGAGGATTGCTGGAGGGGAGGTGGATGGAGGATGGGATAAATGGGTGATGGATATTAAGGAGGGCACTTGTGATAAGCACTGGGTGTTATATATAAGTGATGAATCACCATTCTCCTAAAACTAGTATTACACTATATATTAACTAACTGGACTTTAAATAAAATATTGAAACTACAAAAAGAAATTTCAAGATAAATTTTATGCTGGATTGTAAAATAAATCTCAAAACATGTTAAAGGGTTGGAGGAGTCAAGATGGCAGAGAAGTAGCAGGCTGAGACGACATCAGGTAGCAGGAGATCAGCTAGATAGTTTATCAAACCAACCCGAACAACTACAATTCCTACAGGAGATCAAAGAGAAGAAGAACAGCAATTCTAGAAACAGAAAATTGACCACCTTCTAGGACCTGTGGAGAAGTGAATCCAACATGACGGGGAGATAGATCGTTGGGGGAGGTGCCGGCTCCCGGCAAGTGGCGGAGCAACAGAGCACAAAATCAGAACTTTTCAAAGTCTGCTCCACTGAGGGACATTGCTCCAGAGGCTAAGCTGGGGGCAGCCTGGTCTCAGGTTCCACAGGGTCACAGAAGGATCGGGGGTGTCTGAGTGTCACAGAGCTCGCAGATATTATAGCAGGGAAGCCAAGTTGGAGCCTAGGAGTGAGCCCTCAACTCGGGGTTACCTTAAACTGTGATCTGTGCCACAGTCAGGCCACTGTTCTGTGACCAGAGACTCCACAAGGTCTGGGGAGACCCCCTTTGAATAGCGCAGGGATCTGCTGGCTTTGGAGACCAGGCAGAGCTGTGTGCCAGAGACAGAAACACTTGGTCACAGGCTGGATAAACTTGGAGCCCAGCCGGAGGCCAGGGAGATGGGAGTCATTGAGCACTTTTCTCCAACGGTGCACTGAGGAGTGGGGACCCAAGCTCTCAGCTCTTCCGGGCCAGATATTGGGAATCCGCCATTTTCATTCATATCCTCCAGGGCTCTACAGAAAACATTCAGGGAACAAAAGATCCTGAAAGTGAACCTGAGTGGATTACTTAGCCCTGCCCATGGTAAGGGTGGTGCAATTCGGCCTCAGGAAAAGAAACTTGAGAATCACTACAACAGGCCTCTCCCCCAGGTGATTAGCAAGAAATCCAGCCAAGACCAAGTTCATTTACCAAGGAGAACAGTGGAATTCCAGGGAAGGAGAAAGCAAAGCATGGAATTCATCTCCCCATGATTTTTTAGTCTTGCAAAATTAATTAATTTTTTTAATTTAATTTTTTCTTTTGCTAATTTTTTAAACTTTTGCTCTTTTCTGTTTTAATGTTTTTAACTAGTTTATCTTAACAATACTGTTATTTAAAAAAAATCTTTTTTGAACCTTTATTATTATCTACCTTTACTTTTTGTATACACATAAGGTTTTTCCTCTAAAAAACTTTGGGATACAACTTCTTCCGATATATCAAAATATACCCTAAATCTAGCATAGGACTTTATTCTAGTCTCTAGCTTGAGCAAATCCCATCCACTTTCTTTTTCTTTGTTCTCCAACCAACACTTATCAACTCCTTTTTTAGATATTTAAAAATTTTTTTTTTCATCTTTATAGTCATATTCCATTCCTTCATCGTGTTTACCCTTACTTTGTGTGTAAGTATATATATATTTTTTCTTTTTTTTCATTCTTTAAATATTAGGAGATGGTTTATTCTAAGAGACCAAAATACTCCCAAAATTAAGTGGGTGCCTCTGCTCTATTCACCATCTAAAATATATATTTTCCTTTTATATTTTCTTAAAAACATTTTTTTTCTGAACTTCCTTTTACTTCCTTTCTTCCACCCCAGAATTTGAGGTCTCTTCTGATTCGGTTAAAGCACATTTTCCTGGGATCTTTTCCACCCTTTTAGTATTTTATTAGCTCCTTCATATATTCTTATCTGGATAAAATGACAAGACATAAAAACTAACCACAAAGGGAACAAGAGGCAGTACTGAAGGCTAGGGACCTAATCAATAGAGACATTGGTATTATGTCATATCTAGATTTCAGAATGAAAATTCTCAAGGTGCAAGCCGGGCTCAAAAAGACATGGAAGATATTAGAGAAACCCTGTCTGGAGAAATAAAAGCCCTTTATGGAGAAATAAAAGAACCAAAATCTAACCAAGCTGAAATCAAGAAAGCTATTAATGAGGTACAATAAAAAAATGGAGGCTCTTACTGATAGGATAAATGAGGCAGAAGAGAGAATTATGATATAGAAGATGAAATGACAGAGAATAAAGAAACTGAGCAAAAGAGACAAACAACTACTGGACCACGAGGGGAGAATTTGAGAGATAAGTTATACCATAAGAGGAAACATTAGAATAATTGGGATTCTGGAAGAAGAAGAAAGAGAGAGGGGAGCAGAAGGTTTATTGGAGCGAATTATTGTGGAGAATTTCCCTAATATGATAAAGGGAACAAGCATCAAAATCCAGGAGGTCCAGAAATCCCACCTAAAAATCAATAAGAATAAGTCCACACCCTGTCATCAATAGTAAAATTTACAAGTCTCAGTGAAAAAGAGAAAATCCTGAAAGCAGCCTGGGACAAGAAGTCTGTAACATACAACGGTAAAAATATTAGATTGGCAGCAGACTTATCTACAGACACCTGGAGGCCAGAAAGACCTGGCATGGTATATTCAGAGCACTAAACAAGAAAAACATGCAGCCAAGAATACTATATCCAGCTAAGTTATCATTGAAAATAAAAAGAGAGATTAAAAGCTTTCAGGACAAACAAAACTAAAAGAGTTTGTAAACACCAAACTGGCCGTACAGAAAGTATTGAAAGGGGTCCTCTAAGCAAAGAGAGACCCTAAAAGTAGTAGACCAGAAAGTAATAGAGACAATATACAGTAACAGCCACCTTACAGGCAATACAATGGCACTAAATTCATACCTCTCAATAGTTACCCTGAATGAAAATGGGCTAAATGCCCCAATCAAAAGACACAGGATATCAGACTGGATGAAAAAAAAACAAACCATCAATATGGTGCCTACACGAAACACATTTTAGACCCAAAGACACCTCCAGATTTAAAGTGAGGGGGTGGAAAATAATTTACCATGTAGATGGACATCACAAGAAAGCTGGGGTGGCAATCCCTCTATCAGATCAATGAGATTTTAAGCCAAAGACTAAAATAAGAGATGAGGAAGGATGCTATATCACACTCAAAGGGCCTGTCAAACAAGAAGATCTAACAATTTTAAATATCTATGCCCCTAACATGGGAGCAGCCAACTATATAAACAAATTAATAACAAAATCAATTAAATACATTGACAATGATACAATAATAGTAGGGGGCTTTAACACTCCCCTCACTGAAATGGACAGATCATCCAAGCAAAAGATCAACAAGAAAATAAAGGTCTTAAATGACACACTGGTCCAGATGGACATCACAGATCTATTCAGAACATTCCATCCCAAAGCAACAGAATACACATTCGTCTCTAGTGCACATGGAACATTCTCCAGAATAGATCACATCTTGAGTCACAAACCAAGTCTCAACCAATTTCAAAAGATTGGGATCATTCCCTGCATATTTTCAGAACACAAGGCTCTGAAGCTAGAACTCAATCACAAGAGGAAATTTGGAAAGAACCCAAATACATGGAGACTCAACAGCATCCTTCTAAAGAATGAACGGGTCAACCAGGAAATTAAAGAAGAACTGAAAAAATTAATGGAAACAAATGATCATGAAAACACAATGGTTCAAAATCTGTGGGACACAGTGAAGGCAGTCCTGAGAGGAAAATATATAGCAATACAAGCCTTCTCAAGAAACAAGAAAGGTCTCAAATGCACAACCTAACCCTACACCTAAAGGAGCTAGAGAAAGTACAACAAAGGTAGCCTAAGCCCAGCAGGAGAGAGAAATGATAAAGATCAGAGCATAAATCGATGAATAGAAACCAAATAAACAATAGAACAAATCAACGAAACTAGGAGGTGGTTCTTTGAAAGAATTAATAAGATTGATATACCCCTGGCCAGACTAATCAAAAAGAAGAGAAAGGACTGAAATAAGTAAAATCATAAATGAAAGAGGAGAGATCACAACCAACACCAAGGAATTACAAACAATTATAAGAACATATTATGAGCAAATATAAGCCAGCAAATTGGAAAATCTCGAAGAAATGGATGCATTCCTAGAGATATATAAACTACCACAACTGAACTAGGAAGAAATCGAAAACCTGAACAGACCCATAACCAGTAAGGAGATTGAAACAGTCATCAAAAATCTCCAAACAAGAACCCAGGGCCAAATGGCTTCCCAGGGGAATTCTACCAAACATTTAAAGAAGAATTAATTCCTATTCTCCTGAAACTGTTCCAAAAAATAGAAATGGAAGGAAAACTTCCAAACTCATTTTATAAGGCCAGCATTACCTTGATCCCAAAACCAGACAAGGATCCCATCAAAAAAGAGAATTACAGACCAATATCCTTGATGAATACAGATGCAAAAATTCTCACCAAAATAATAGCCAATAGGACCCAACAGTACATTAAAAGGATTATTCACCATGACCAAGAGGGATTTATTCCAGGGCTACAAGGTTGGTTCAACATCCGCAAATCAATCAATGTGATACAATACATTAATAAAAGAAAGAACAAGAACCATATGATACTCTCCATAGATGCTAAAAAAGCATTTGACAAAGTACAGCATCCTTTCCTGATCAAAACTCTTCAAAGTATAGCGATAGAGGGTACCTACCTCAATATCAACAAAGCCATCTATGAAAAACCCACCACGAGGGACGCCTGGGTGGCTCAGTTGGTTAAGCAGTTGCCTTTGGCCCAGGTCATGATCCCAGCGTCCTGGGATCGAGTCCCACATCGGGTTCCTTGCTCAGCAGGGAGCCTGCTTCTCCCTCTGCCTCTGCCTGCCACTCTGTCTGCCTGTGCTCGCTCCTGTGCTCTCTATCTGACAAGTAAATAAATAAAATATTTATTTAAAAAAAAACACCACGAATAAATGGAGAATTCTGAGAGCTTTTCCACTAAGGTCAGGAACATAGCAGAGATGTCCATTACCACCACTGCTACTCAACATAGTACTAGAAGTCCTAGCCTCAGCTATCAGACAACAAAAAGAAATTAAAGGCATCCAAATTGTTGAAGAAGAAGTCAAACTATCACTCTTTGTAGATGATGTGATCCTTTATGTGGAAAACCCAAAAGACTCCACTTCAAATCTGCTAGAACTTGTACAGGAATTCAGTGAAGTGTCAGGATATAAAATCAATGCACAGAAATCAGTTGCATTTCTTTACACCAACAACAGGACAGAAGAAAGAGAAATTAAGGAGTCAATCACATTTACAATTGCACCCAATGCCATAAGATACCTAGGAGTCAACCTAACCAAAGAGGCAAATAATCTATACTAATGAAACTATAAAGAACTCATGAAAGTAATTGAGGAAGATACAAAGAAATGGAAAAATTCCATGCTCATGGATTGGAAGAACAAATACTGTGAAAATGTCTATGCTGTCTAAAGCAATCTACACATTTAATGCAATCCCTATCAAAATCCCATCCACTTTTTTTCAAAGAAATGGAAATAATAATCCTAAAATTTATATGGAACCAGAAAAGGCCTTGAATAGCCAAAGGAATGTTGAAAAAGAAAGCCAAAGTTGGTGGCCTCACAATTCCAGACTTCAAGCTCTATTACAAAGCTATCATCATCAAGGCAGTATGGTACTGGCACAAAACAGAATAGAGAGCCCAGAAATAGACCCTCAACTCTATGGTCAACTAATCTTCAACAAAGCAGGAAAGAATGTTCAGTGGAAAAAAGACAGTATCTTCAACAAATGGTTTTGGGAAAATTGGATGGCCACGTGCAGAAAAATGAAACTGGACCATTTCCTTACACTACAGATGAAAATAGACTCAAAAGGGTGGAAGGAACTCAGTGTGAGAAAGGAATCCATCAAAATGCTTGAGGAGAACACAAGCAGCAACCTCTTGACCTCAGCCACAGTAACTACTTTCTAGGAACATCACCAACGGCAAGGGAAGCAAGGGCAAAAATGAACTATTGGGACCTCATTAAACAAATCAAAAGCATTTGCACAGCAAAGGAAACAGCCAACAAAATTAAAAAATAACTGACAGAATATGAGAAGATATTTGCAAAGGACATATCAGATAAAGGGCTAGTATCCAAAATCTATAAAGAACTTATCAAACTCAATCCTGAAGAATAAATAATCTAATCAAGAAATGGGCATAGGGGGACACCTGGGTGGCTCAGTTGGTTAAGCGGCTGCCTTTGGCTCAGGTCATGATCCCAGCGTCCTGGGATCAAGTCCCACATCAGGCTCCTTGCTTGGTGGGGAGCCTGCTTCTCCCTCTGCCTCTGCCTGCCACTCTGCCTGTGCTCGCTCCTGCTCTCTCTCTAACAAATAAATAAATAAAATCTTTACCAAAAAAAAAAAAAAAAATGGGCAGAGGACATGAATAGACATTTATGCAAAGAAGACATCCAGATGGACAACAGACACATGAAAAAGTGCTCCATATCACCCGGCATCAGGGAAATACAAATCAAAATCACAGTGAGGTACCACCTCACACCAGTCAGAATGGTGAAAATAACAAGTCAGGAAATGACAGATGCTGGTGAAGATGTGGAGAAAGGGGAATCCTCCTACACTGTTGGTAGAAATGCAAGCTGGTGCAACCACTCTGAAAAACAGCATGGAGATTCCTCAGAAAGTTGAAAATAGAGCTACCCTTCCACCCAGCAATTGCACTACTGGGTATTTACCCTAAAGATACAAATGTAGTGATCTAAAGGGTCACTGTACCCAAATGTTTATAGCAGCAATGTCCACAATAGCCAAACTACGGATAGCACTTAGATGTCCAGCAACAGATGAATGGATAAAGAAGAAGTGGTATATATATATACAATGGAATACTATGCAGCCATCAAAAGAAATGAAATCTTGCCATTTGTGTCAACATGGATGGAACTAGAGGATATTATACTTAGCGAAGTATGTCGATTAGAGAAGGACAATTGTCATATGATCTCTCTGATATGAGGAAGTTGAGAGGCAACGTGTGGGGGTTGGGGGGTGGGAAAAGAATAAATGAATCAAGATGGGATCAGGAGGGAGACAAACCATAAGAGACTCAATCTCACTAAACAAAATGAGGGTTGCCAGGGGGAGTGGGGGAGGGAGAGGGTGGTGGGGTTATGGACATTGGGCAAGGTATGTGCTATGAAGTGTGTAAACCTGGCAATTCATAGACCTGTACTCCTGGGACTAAAAATACATTATATGTTAATACAAAAAAATAAAAAATAAACATGTTAAAGGGCTGAAAATACACAGAATGTGTTCTCTAATCACAACTGAATTAAATAAATCACTTACAATGATTCATCTAGATTGAGGAACAAAAATTCCTCAATACTTGAGTATTTCTATATCTCTCTTGGATTACAGAAAATTTTACTAAAACAATCTGAACATATTTTGGATACAAAAATATTAACACAACATACTAAAATTATGAAATGCAGCCTAAAGCCATGCTTAGAGGAAACTTCATAACATAACATTTAGATGTTCAGTTTTAAACAGTAGGAATGTAAAAGGAAATTACAACTGAGGTATGCAGATAAGTGTGAATTCATACAAACATGAATGCAAATATA
>RCUC01066039.1:0-10317 GCA_003697995.1 Taxidea taxus jeffersonii
TCATTCATAGGGAGAATAAACATCACATTCTAAAAAAAGTAACTTTATAGGGTGGGAATAAAATTCAATAAGAAGGATGTTTTGTCAGCACCCATGATGGTTTTGTTTTATTGTGTGAGCTGGGTAGTTGGTATATGTGAATGGTCACAGGATTTGTGTTTAGTTGGAAAGAATTTCATAAGTATGAGTCTTTTACATTAAGGCAACTGTTGTCAATTTTTTAAATGTATAAATTTTAAATACCCAAAGAGGATCTGTTCTGTTCAATGGAAAGCATGAAAAAAAACCCCAAAATATCCAGTGGATGCACAATTGAGAAAAGATGGCAGTAATAAATACTCCCATAGCTTTAGAATAGTGGCATATTAAAGTCACCAATTAAGAGCCAAGACTATCTGCTGTGTCTTTTTAAAGAATACAACAATATTTTTTCCACAAGAGAAACATTTAGAGCAGAAGGACTCAGAATTGATTAAAATAAATGGGTAGTAAAAGATAAGTAACAGGGGTGCCTGGGTGGCTCAGTGGGTTAAGCCTCTGCCTTCGGCTTGGGTCATGATCCCAGGGTCCTGGGATTGAGCCCCGCATCAGGCTCTCTGCTTGGCAGGGAGCCTGCTTCCCCCTCTCTTTCTGCCTGCCTCTCAGCCTACTTGTGATCTCTCTCTCTGTGTCAAATAAATAAATAAAATCCTAAAAAAAAGATAAGTAACAAATATGAACAAAAATAAATTGAAATAAGGTCATAATCTGGGATCAAAATCGAATTCAAGGCAAAAAAACAGTTATGGGAAATGGAAAGGTGTCATATGATGGGAAAAGGAACCAAATGTCAAGAAGATATATTGGTAATACACACACATGCACCCAACAACATGGCCTCAAATTATGTGAAACAAAACCCGACAGAACTACAGGTGAAATATGTGTATCAAGAATTCTTGTTATGGAATTAATGTACCCCGCTCAATAAGCCATGAGCTTTTGGAATCACCTTCAAATGCATGGTTCAAAGCTGGCTCTGCAAATACCCCTGACACTATGATAGGTTTGAGAAAACACAGTATTTACAACCACAAAGGTGTGACAGAGCTAATTAATAATAAGATTATGTCTACTTTTCCCAAAACCATTTATGAAATAAACCAGCATGTATCACATTGATTTTAACACCAGCATTATACGTTAGTCTCCTTCTGGCCTTCTTTTCTTCTCCACTGGTAACTGTCTATATACTAGTAATACGGTTTCATTACTAGTAGGATAAAAGTACTTCAGCTTCTCTTTTTCAAAATGCTCTTGGCAATTTTTACACATCTATTCTTCCAAAAGGAAGTTAGAATAATTGTCAATTTTTAAAAATCCTGTTTTGATTTTGTTTGGCATTGGGCTTTCCAGGTAGACAACTGTATCATCTCTAAATAATAGTAAATCTTTGTTCATATTTTTGTTCTTTTTGTATCATGTAGAACTTCTTTACAATGTTGAGGCAAAAATGATTACAGTTATCCCTGATAATGAAGGGTATTGATTTCAAAAGGAGTTTCAGTATCATCCTAAGGAAGTATCTTTCTTCTTACTGTGTATGAAAAGAGTTTTTAAAAATCATAAATGAATACTAAATTTTATCAAAGTATATTTTGGTACTAATGAAGATCTTAGGGCTTTTCTCCTCTGACTTACTATTATGATAATACATTTCCAGGCACAGAAATTCATAATAACAATTAATATTTTTGAGTGCTTACTACATGCTAGGCTGTAGTAAATGCTTCCCAGAAAGAATTAACTTTTTTTTTTTTTAAAGATTTTATTTATTTATTTCACAGAGAGAGAGAGATCACAAGTAGGCAGAGAGGCAGGCGGAGAGAGGGGGAAGCAGGCTGTCAGCAGAGCAGAGAGCCTGATGTGGAGCTTGATCCCAGGACTCTGAGATCATGACCTGAGCTGAAGGCAGAGGCTTAACCCACTGAGCCACCCAGACGCCCCCAGAATTAACTCTTTATAATGACTGCATATATAAATAGTTTCATAGTTCCATGTTATGGATGAAGAAACTGAGATACAGAGACATTAAATAGGTTAACCAAAGCCATACAGCTATCAGATCGATATCAAGATGTAAAACTGGAGGAGGGGTTGGGAGAGGGTGGTGGGGTTACATTATATGTTTAAATAAAGCTTAAATAAAGTTAAAAAAAATTTAAAAAAAAATTAAAAAAAAAAAGATGTAAAACTATTCCTAGGCGATCTGGTTCCAGAGTGGTGTCTTAAATCACTATACTGCTTCTTGATAAACTCTACTTGGTCAGAAGATAGTATTAAAACATCCTTCCAAACTCCAGGTGCTTGTGATTTATTAAGGATTTTGTACTACCACTGTTAAGTTTAATATTGGGGCTATGCTAATGTCATCAAATGAATTAAAGCAAACTTTTACATTTTTAATATGTTTCAGGTCAATGTAAAAAGCACAAGAACTACCTGAGCTTTAAGTTTTATATAATTCACCTGTAAAACTTATTTACAGAGTTCCTTTAGGTTTTAGCTTTTCTCATAGAGTTCTTAAGGTTTTCAGTTTCTGCTATAGTTATTCTACTCTATTGTTATTCTATCTATTCTTGATTTCCATATATTTCTGTGAAATTTGCTTTTTAAAATATTTTGCATGCATTAGCAAATTGTCCTTTTTATTATAATTTAAAATCTTCATTTTTTTAAAGATTTTATTTATTTATTTGAGACATAGAGATCACAACCAGGCAGAGAAGCAGGCAGAGAGAGAGAAGGAAGCAGGCTCCCTGCTGAGCAGAGAGTCCTACGCGAAGCGGGGCTCCATCCCAGGACCTCGGGGTCATGACCTGAGCTGAAAGCAGAGGATTTAACCCACTGAGCCACAACAGGCGCCCCGTGGGGGCCCCTAAAATCTTCATATTTGACAGTGTATCTTTCTTTTCATTCTGGATGTGGTATATCTGTATTTTCCCTTTTTCTTTCCCTCATTTACTTCACCAGACATTTCTATTTAGTTGAACTTTTCAAGAAAGAGCTTTAATATTTTTCAATTCTGCCATTAAAAAAAAAAGATTTTATTTATTTATTTTACAGAAAGAGACACAGTAAGAGAGGGAACACAAGCAGGGGGAGTGGGAGAGGGAAAAGCAGGCTTCCCACAGAGTGGGGAGCCCCACATGGGGCTTGATCCCAGCACCCTGGGATCATGATCGGAACTGAGCCAAGATTAGTGACTGAGCCCCAATTGCCCCAGCTGCCCCAATTCTACCATTTTTCTTGTTTTTAATTCACTAATTTCTTTGCCCACCACTTAATTCCTTCTCCCTCATAACTGTTGAAAGTTTGTTCAGCTGGTCTCTTCCTAGATTTCTGAGTTGAATTATTAAATTAATTGCATATATTCTCTTTGTCCTGGTTATTTGTATATAACCACCTCTTCCCACCCCCACTGACTCTTCCTGATCCAAGTCTCCATCGTGTTTTTTTTTTAAAAAAGATTTTATTTATTTGATAGGGAGAGACACAGTGAGAGAGGGAACACAAGCAGGAGGAGTGGGAAAGTCAGAAGCAGGCTTCCCGCCGAGCAGGGAGCCCGATGTGGGGCTCGATCTCCGGGATCATGACCCAAGCTGAAAGCAGACGCTTAACGACTGAGCCACCCAGGTGCCCCTCCATCATGTTTTATATGAACTATAACAACAACCTCCCAACTGATCTCCTTGTTTCTACCCCTTTCATGCAGACAATTCTGGAGTGATCCTTCTAAAAAATACATCAGAGTGTGTCTATCCTCTGCTCAGAACCTTCTGCAGGTTCCCCTTCTCATTCAGGGTAACATCAAAGTGCTATGGTAGCTTAGGAGGTACTGCATGATCTGACCTGGTGTCATTTCTCTGATCTCCCTTCCTGCCAACTAATCCACCACTTTCTCTACTCCTAGCTTCCTGAGGACCTGTGAACTAACTGTTTTCTCTGCTTACAATTCTATGCCCCCAGTGTCTGCATGACTGACTCCCTCCCTTCCTTCAGTATTCTGGTGAAACATCACCTTCTCAGGACTATCTTCCTTGAGGACTGTATACAAAAGACCTCCCTCTCTTAACAATCTCCATCTATCTTTATTCACCTTTCACTAAAAAAAACTTACCAGTATTCACCAAATACTTACCAGAATTCACTAAATTCATTTTATTCACTAAAAAAACTTACCAGTATCTGCAATATTATGTATTTGTTTTCCTTTTTTGTCTATGCCCTTCCCTGAGCAATGTAACTCTATGAAGATAATTACATGTAACTTTGGCTATATCCGAGGAATCTAGAAAAATTCCTAGAACATGATAGGCTCTCAATAAATACTTACTGAATTATAAATAAACTATGGAACTTTATAAGACTCTGATTCTTATCTCTAAGTTTATCTTTAACAATGTGCCATTTAATGAGATGTAAAGATCTCACTCTTTAAATAGTCTATAATTTTTGTTTTGATTTGTACTGTGACTTAAAAGTTATTAAGAAGAGCATTTCTAGATTTAAAAAGCTTTTAAAATTATACTTTATTTATTTATTTTCTTTAAGCTTTTTTTTTCTTTAAGCTTTTTTATTTAAACATATAATGTAACCCCACCCCCCTCTCCCAACCCCTCTTCCCCTCTCCCCCTCAGTTTGTTTTATGACATTAAGAGTCTCTTTTGGTTTGTCTCCCTCCCGATCCCATCTTGTTTCATTTTTTCTTTTCCT
The DNA here is from genome assembly GCA_003697995.1 of Taxidea taxus jeffersonii. Classification (NCBI taxonomy): domain Eukaryota; kingdom Metazoa; phylum Chordata; class Mammalia; order Carnivora; family Mustelidae; genus Taxidea; species Taxidea taxus. The sequence goes on from RCUC01066039.1 coordinate 4,756, forward strand.
ACCACCTTAACCCCCACCCCTGTTGCATCTCCACTTCCTCATATCAGGGAGATCATGTGATAGTTGTCTTTCTCCAGTTGACTTATATTGCTGGGGAATTCAGTAGGAGCAAAGGGATTTGGTAAATGTTCAAATTATCAGTCTTTAAATTTTTCTTCTATGTAATGATTCTTATAAAAATACCATTTTATATAATAATGGCCATTGTTGTACCTTTAATAATTTCATGAAACCTTTGATATGGTTATGTGGTGGATACCCAGGATTAGTTTTCAGATGAAAAATTGTGCCTTAATGCTGACACCTAATCAAATATATTATTGATTTAAAAATAAATTATACTTTATTTAGTTCCAGGTGTTTGTATTGAGATTTGATATATATAATTTTTTTACTTAGGAAAATTGAGATCTCCTTATTATATGATCCTTTCCCATAAATATTTCAAAGATATAAGAACACACTTTTTCTTTGAGATAACAAATATTTATACCTCTATCTACCTATATCTATAGGTAAAAATAAAATGGCTAAATTATAATATTAATATATATTATTTTTGCCTTGTCATTTATCTTGCAAAGTCTAAGAGAAGGCAATACAATTTCCCAATACTATTTTGTTTCTCTGAACTACCCCTTCCCTCACATGCTTAACCTTTTAGGTTTACGTATTTTTATTTTTTCTTAGCTTCATAAATAACTTTAATAAAGTACAAATATAAAATTATACACTTTGAACTACATTTCAGTAAGTTTTACCAAGAGTGTGCCACATAACCCATGTAATAAGTATCCATGTAACAAAAAAGATATATTTTCATCATCCTAGAATGTTCCTCATTTCATTTTCAAGTCAATATTCCCCAAACCTCTGTCCTATACAACACTATCATTGTGGATTCCTTTTTCCATAGACAGATGGTATGTCCTCTCTTGTACCTAGCTTCTTTCACTCAGCATAATGTTTAGGAGATTTACTTATATTGTTACATATATCAGATATAACTATATGATGGGGTTAACTGGATATTAGTTGGATATTAATTACAAGGCACTGGGGAAAAAGTGTTAAGCATCATTCCATTATATACCAAAATTTGTTGTGGGGATACACGTATTATTTCCAGTTTCAGTTGTTATGTATGACACTCTTATGAACATTCCTATACAAATGTTTCTATGACAGGTTGAAGTCATTTCTCTTGCATAAGTAGCTAGAAATCACATGGTAAATGCCTGTTTTAACTAAATTGACTGTGCTAGTTTACAAATGGCTATGTCATTTTATACTCTCACAGCAGAAATTTACGATCATTTCCCCCGTTCCCCATATCCTTGACAAGGCTTGATATTTTCAGCCTTTTCAATGTTAGCCATTCTTCTAATACTATAGCAGTACCTCATTACAGATTTTCATTTTTATTCTCCTAATGATTGGTGATAACTGAGGACCTTCTCATGTACTTATTAGTCATTTGTTTACCTTCTTTTGTGAAGTTCTAGTTTCACTACTTTGCCCATTTTTTAAAAAAGATTTTGTTTATTTATTTGACAGAGAGAAATATCACAAGTAGGCAGAGAGGCAGACAGAGAGAGAGGGGGAAGCAGACTCCCTGCTGAGCAGAGAGCCCGATGCGGGGCTCAATCCCAGGATCCTGAGATCATGACCTGAGCTGAAGGCAGAGGCTAAACCCACTGAGCCACCCAGGCGCCCCTACTTTGACCATTTTTAATTGAGCACAGTATCATCTTGAGTTGTAAGAGATCTTAATATATTCTAGATACAAGTCCTGCTCCCTTTGGGAGACTATTTCACTCACCTGCTCACATTTCTCTCTCTCGAATCTCTCCTTCTGTGGGAATCCAGATGCCATGAAATGAGGCCACTCGAGCAGGCTATGGAGGTGTCCATGTGCCAAGGAAAGGTTTCTAGCCAAGAGGCAGTGAAGATGGAGGCCTGTCAATGACCAAATGAGAGAGCTTAGATGTGGCTCCTGCAGCCCTGTTTGAGCCCAAATGACTCTAGAGCCATCTGAGAACTGGACTGCAACCTCAGGCAAGATCCTGAGCCAAAACTACCAGCTGAGCCTTTCCCAGATAGCATACCTGCCGAATCTGAGTGAGGAAGTAAATATTTGTTCTTCTGAGCTGCTAAGTTTTTAGGTAATTGGCTACACAGCTATGGATAACTAATATCCATCCAAACCATGACAATTCTACTCAACCCCAATTTTGGGAAAGCCTATTCAGTGGCGTTGACTAGACATGCAGACCTGATCAGTTCATGCTGGAAGACACAGTTCCCTGAAAGGATGCACTGTCAGAATTGTTTCCCATGATTCCCAAGCCCCAATCAGATTATGTACAATGGCATAAGCTGTTTTCAAACAAAATTAAGTCCTTCTGTTCCTTTTCATTATTGAGTGCTTTTTACAACTTCCCTCTTTCTCTGAGTTCTCTGTGCTTTCTATTCTATAGTTACTGTTTCAGCATCATTCTGTCTTTAAGATTCTCTCTCTTTTTAAAAAAATTTATGTATTTGATAGAGAGAGAGAGGGAACACAAGAAGGGAGAGTGGGAGAGAGAAGCAGGCTTCCCGTCGAGCAGAGAGTCCGATGTGGGCCTCGATCCCAGGACTCTGGGATCACAACCTGGGCTGAAGGCAGATGCTTAACGACTGAGCCACCCAGACACCCTCCTTTAAGAGTCTCTTGATGGGGGGTGCCTGGGTGGCTTAGTGGGTTAAGCCTCTGCCTTCAGCTCAGGTCATGATCTCAGGGTCCTGGAATCGAGCCCCGCATCGGGCTCTCTGCTTGGCGGGAACCCTGTTTCTCCCCCTCTCTCTGCCTGCCTCTCTGCCTACTTGTGATCTCTCTCCCTGTTAAATAATGAAATAAAAAATCTTAAAAAAAAAAGATTCTCTTGATGGGACAAAACCATTAAGGCCATGTGGACCAACCCATATACTTGAATCTTCTCTATAACATCCTCCAAGTCATCTTCTAGTATACTTTTAAATTATGAGGTCACTATCTCCTGGGAGAGCTCATTCGATCTCTGGATCATTCCCTTAGAAAATTCCTCCAAAAGCAAGCAGAATTACTTGCTCTGCTCTCTTGCTTCACTTGGTTCTTTTTTGTTTTTCACTTGGTTCTTAAAGAGATTCAACCTTGGGCAGACTCTCCAAAGAGAACTGATTGTGACTGAGAACACACCTCTTAAGCAATAACTGGTTATTGTTGGGGATTTAAAACAAACCATACTTACTTTATTATGATAGCCCTAGCTTGACTTGGTTTTCTATGAGCCATTTTACTAGCTGAATCCAGTCTACAAAATTATCTATTCATTCTCAAGAATATATCTCTCATAAGGGAGAAGGCTCATTAATTATTTGGATTCTTAGATATTTCTGCACTGTTCTTGAAACTTTTCTGGATATTCCTGTAGCACCTACTGCATATAAATGATGGACAGAGCTAACAAATATTTGTCCTTGTTTCTGTAGGGCCCTGAGCCAAGCACTGTCCATCTGAGTGTCATATCTCCTACTCAGGCTTGCCAGGACAATGGTAAGATTAATTTTTTTTTCATAAAGGCAGTGGGGTAGGTACTCTAGAGACTCCTGGAGAATGTACTTCTTCTATAAATCTGGGAAAGTTGTAGGAGTGTTTTCTTGCCTACTAAACATAGCCAACAATGGCCAAATCCTAGACAAAACCCTTAATATAGTCCACAAAGCTTCATATGATGTGGCACCTATTCTTCCAGCCACAATTCTCACCATGTTCTCCTTCCCACTCTGAACTCTAGTTATACTGGCATTTTTCAGTGTCAAAATCTCCATGTTCTTCCAACCATGGGACCTTTTCACATGCTATTTCCTTATTCCAGAATCCTTCATCTTCTTTATTCTCAGTTAACACATTCATCTTTTAGATCTCAGCTAAGTGTTGCTTCCTTAGAGAAGCCTTGCCCGATAACTACCCCCTGAATCTAGATTATAGTTCTTTCTTATTTAATATAAAAAAGTGGAATACCTTTCTTTAGTTCACCATTTCAGTTTTAATTTATTCATTAATTAGTGTGAATATTTGGTTAATGTCTGCTCCTCCTCCTTAAAGTTCCATTCCCATAGGGACTGCATTTTGTTCTCTTTGTAACACTTAACATAGAATTAAGAATAGTAAGTTTTTTTTTTACTTTTTAAATTTTTTTAAATTAAAAAAATTTTAATAAACATATAATGTAATATTAGCCCCAGGGGTATGGGTCTATGGCCAGGTTTACACACGTTACAGCACTCACCATAGCACACACCCTCACCAATGTCCATAACCCCACCACCCTCTCCCTACCCCCCTCTCCCAGGCTACCCTCAGTTTGTTTTGTGACATTAAGAGTCTCTTATGGTTTGTCTCCCTCCTGATCCCATCTTGTTTCATTTGTTCTTTTCCTATCCCCTTAACCCCCACCCCCATTGCATCTCCACTTCCTCATATCAGGGAGATCATATGATAGTTGTTTTTCTCCAATTGACTTATTTCACTAAGCATAATACCCTCTAGTTCCATCCACGTTGTTGCTAAGAGCTAGATTTTATTTTTTGATGGCTGCATAGTATTCCTTTGTGTATATATACCACTTCTTCTTTATCCATTCATTTGTTGATGGACATCTAGGTTCTTTCCATAGTTTGGCGATTGTGGACTCTACTGCTATAAACATTCGGGTGCACGTGCTCCTTCGGATCATTATGTTTGTATCGTTAGGGTAAATACCCAGTAGTGCAATTGCTGGGTTGTAAGGTAGCTCTATTTTCAACTTTTTGAGGAACCTCCATGCTGTTTTCCCCAGTGGCTGCACCAGATTGCATTCCCACCAACAGTGTAGGAGGGTTCCCCTTTCTCCACATCCTCACCAGCATCTGTCATTTCCTGACTTGTTCATTTTAGCCATTCTGACTGGTGTGAGGTGGTATCTTATTGTGGTTTTGATTTGTATTTCCCTGATGCCCAGTGATGTGGAGTACTTTTTCATGTGTCTATTGGCCATCTGGATGTCTTCTTTGCAGAAATGTCTGTTCATGTCCTCTGCCCATTTCTTTTTTTTTTTAACTTTATTTAACCTTTATTTAAACATATAATGTAACCCCACCACCCTCTCCCAACCCCTCTTCCCCCCACCCCCCTCAGTTTGTTTTATGACATTAAGAGTTTTGGTTTGTCTCCCTCCCGATCCCACCTTGTTTCATTTTTTCTTTTCCTACCACCTTAACTCCCACCCCCATTGCATCTCCACTTCCTCATATCAGGGAGATCATGTGATAGTTGTCTTTCTCCAGTTGACTTATTTCGCTAAGCATAATACGCTCTAGTTCCATCCATGTCGTCGCAAATGGTAAGATTTCATTTCTTTTGATGGCTGCATAGTATTCCATCGTATATATATATACCACATCTTCTTTATCCATTCATCTGTTGATGGACATCTAGGTTCTTTCCATAACTTGGCTATTGTGGACATTGCTGCTATAAACATTCGGGTACACGTGCCCCTT
>RCUC01066041.1:0-16229 GCA_003697995.1 Taxidea taxus jeffersonii
CTCTTGCTGTAATGAGGGCTGGGTGTTATATGCAGCAGATAAGTCATTCAATTCTACCCCTGAAACTAAACTCCACTGCACTCCACTACAGTAAACGTAAATCCTAGAGGACTGCACAGGTGGTAACATTGTTGGAAGTACAAAAATCGTTTTTATTTTAACTTTTTATTTTAATTTTTCAGTGTGCCAAGATTCACTGTTTATGCACCACAGCCAGCATAGGAAAATCTTAATTAGTACGTGTCATGAGGTAAGGGAAATGGATATGAAGTGAAGCATGTGGGCTTCATCACAAGGAAAAGCTTCTGCACACTGAAGGAAACAATCAATGTGCAAACCTAAAACGCAACCTTTGGGACAGGGGAAGATATTTGCAAATGACCATCTAAGAATGGATAAGATCCAAAATAGATAAAGAACTCATCAAATGAGCACTTAAAAAAACAAGCCATCCCGTTTAAAAAAAAATCGGCAAAATAGCAGGAATAGACTTCTTTCCAGGGACTGGTGTCTAGTTTCCACTCTGATTCAGTGGTACGGGAGAGCAATCAGTGTCTGATATCTGAAAAGGAACAATGGCATTCTTGTCCCTGAGTGATTTGTTGGCCAGCTGGTGTAAACACAGTGCCCAGTAACCAGGTTTCTTCCCTCCACTGGCTGATCCAGAGGCCTTCCTTGTGAAAAAGGGATAAGCCGTGTACCTGCACTATGTCCCAGGACTTGGTGGATGCAGAAACTTCCCATTAGAGGCATACTGCCCAAGGTCCCATTTTCAAGAGCTGAGAAGCAGTGGTAAGTACCCACATGGTACTGTTGAACCTCTGCTGTCTCTCTCCTCGGGTGAGCTGGGTAGGGGAAAAAACTAAGTCCAGAAGCTGTCCCTGTCTTTCTCAGGGGAGAATGACAGCCACTTGCTCACAGGGGTCCCATATACAAACAATGGAGATTTCTTTTTTCCCAGCTTCCCAGGTGTTATCTCTTCTGGAGGTGGCCCAATTGCCAGGGCATGGTGCACAGCCATTCACACAGGAGGCCATTCTTTTTTTTTTTTAAGATTTTATTTATTTACTTGACAGAGAAAGATCACACGTAGGCAGAGAGGCAGGCAGAGAGAGGAAGGGAAGCAGGCTCTCCGCTGAGCAGAGAGGCCCGATGCGGGGCTCAATCCCAGGACCCTGAGATCATGACCTAAGCCGAAGGCAGAGGCTTTAACCCAATGAGTCACAGAGGCGACCCAACAGGAGGCCATTCTTATCTCTCCTCATGAACCTTAACATTCTGTGTATCCAGGTTGACCCATTCGTTCATTCCTAAGGGTTTATTCACTGATTTATGTGAGGGAGAAGGAGGAGAGTACACCTGACTAGGGGGAGGGGCAGGAAGAGAGGAGGTTCAAGTAGACTCCCTGCTGAGCAGTGAGCTGGTCTTGGGTCCCCATCTCACAACCCATGAGATCCTGACCTCAGCTACAACAAGAGTCAGGTGCTTAACCCCTGGAGCCCACGTGGGGGCTCTACGCTTTTGTTTTTACCTGAAACTAGATGACACCAAGGCAACACTCCCAGCCAGGGGGTCAGAGCACTAGCCTCGCTACTGCTGCACAGATCCTAGTACTGTGCGGATGTTGTGGCGGGGCTCCTCAAAAGATGGTTTCAGAACAATGGGGACACCAGGAAACTTTGCAATTTTGAAGAGGCTAAGCAGAAAATGATTCTGTGTATGCCAAACTGTAGGGTTTTGTGGGGAGGTGGCCTCTTTCCTGGGACAAGGGGAAACAATTTAGTTCTCTCCCTCCCAGGTTTTCTTTGGGTTTTTTTTTTTCCTTTCCTTGTGAACTGTAGAGTATGGATCTTCTCAGTGTCATAACTTCTGTCAGCCTAATGATGTGTATCCAGCTTGTTTCCCTCTCCCGGCTCATAAAGAGCCGTTCCTTAGGAAGAGAAGAGAGTTCACCCATGCACAGAAATCTCCATGTCATGGCCTCCCCAGAGACAGTCCTTTTATTTAATACCCCACTCAGTTCCAGCTGGAAACAAGGGAGAGTCACCCCTGCCCCAAAGCGCCCCTGCTATCCCTGAGCCACTCCTTCATGTATTCGCTGGTGGGAAGGACAGGAAAAAGAGCCAAGGCCAGAAGCTTTCTCTCTCTGTTGGCAGGTTGAATTGGGGCCTTGTGCTGACGAGGCTCCCAGATGTAGCCAATGGAGGTTCCATTTGCCCGAGTACACAGGTGTTTCATATTCCTGACATGGTTGGCTCACCAGGCAATTGTGCCCCTCACTTCATTTTCAACACTACCACATTGTCATATCACTTGAAGAACTCTGGACCTCTGTTTCCATGACCATGCATTGATTCATCCACCCACCTGTACTAGGTTCACCCTTGAGGCCCTTCAGAGCCTATATCTCCGAACAATAGTCTCTCTTTTAAACTGGGAGTCCGGCGGAGTCCCTGGGCCTGTGCATTACGTTGAGCCCCAGGATCCTTTGCGATTTGGTCTAAGAACTATATGGACTTTGGGAGGGACAGGGGGTTTTAATATGCCAGCAGTGGTTTGGAGAGGTTAGCTCTTCTGGAGGTGGCCCAATTGCCAGGGCATGGTGCAGCGCCATTCACACAGGATGCCATTCTCATCTCTCCTCATGATGCACCTTTCTTTATCCAGGTTGACCCTTTGGTTCTTTCTTTAGGGTTTATTTACTGATTTCTGTGAGAGAGAAGGAGGAAAGTACACATGACTAGGGGGAGGGGCAGAATGAGAGGAGCTTCTAGGAGACTCCCTGCTGAGCACAGAGCTGGCCTTGTGGCCCCATCTCACAACCCATGAGATCCTGACCTCAGATCCAAACAAGAGTCAGGTGCTTAACCTACGGAGCACACCAGGGGGCTCTACCCTTTTCCTTTTACCTGAAACTACATGACACCAAGGCATCACTCTCAACCAGGGATTCAGAGCAGTAGCCTTGCTCCTCACGTGGGGACTCATGCACAAATCTTAGGACTGTGGAGATGATGTGCCAGGGGCCCCTCAGTAGTTGCTTTCAGAACAAGTGGGACACCAGGAACCTGAGCAGCTTTGAAGAGGCTCAACAGAAAATGATTGTGTGTAGGCCAAACTATAGGGTTTTGTGGGGAAGTGGCCTCTATCCTGGGATGAGGGGAAACAATTTACTTCTCTCCCTCCCAGGTTTTCTTGTTCTTGTTTGTTTTTCCTTTCCTTGTGAACAGTAGAACATGGATCCTCTCATTGGGCATTCCTATAACCTTCTATTTTTCGGCCGAGGTCTTTGCTCAAAGCCAATGTGGATGGACCTCTCATTCACACTGCTATCACCCAAAGATTTTGATGACTTCTCACTTTGATTCTGGGTAATTGAGCCTAATTGGTGTCTGGTATGTCCCCAGCACGGTGGCCCTCCTGTCCCTGGATAGTTGCTGCTGAAAGGACTGTGGCCAGTGTAGTGACGATTAGCCATACCATCACCACACACGTGCCACTCTCACAGCTGCATGTATCACATACAATTGCGCACCCCTAGACAGCACAGAAACAGCAGGCCCGGGCACACTTCCATCCCATGCCCACGGTACAACTACACAGACCCACCACCCACAACAGACAGCCTGTAGACCCAGCAACCATACATCACACACACTGAAAACATATACCAAAGACCTGCACACTACTTATAGGTCACCCCATACGAGACTTAAACCATAAACACAGCACTCCTACAGAGAACACATTTATAGGCTCTATACTCACCCTTGACACATAGAACACACACAGTAGGCATACATCACACACAGACACCATGCCAACGCCACAGACACAAACACGCGTATTACCACACGATCACCACACATAACCTGTGCCCATACACAACATACAGCACACATGTGCTACACACAAAACTCCCATCCAACACATGACCACATGCTTATAACATACAGAGCACACACAAAGTTCACCACAGACACACACACACACACCATGCAACATACACAATGTGTGCCACACACCCTACTTTACGCACACCAAACAATAATCATAGAGGGCTCACATCCACCACACACTCACCTATGGTTTAAGCCCTAAAGAACACAGTCAAATCAAAAGCACTCAATAAGCTTATCACAAGCACATTCCCTCCATGGAACACAGTGCTTGCTATGCACAAACACACACACACACACACACACACACACACACACACAGAAGGCACACAGTTCCCATATCCTATGGAAACACACACGCACCACAGACACGAAACTCCTATCTCGTATATGAGATACTCCCCACTCCACTACCACCCAATACCTCACACACACTCTGACACACACACAGCCTGTATGTAACACACACACACACACTGTGCCAAAAACACACACACGCCTTCCAAACTTGCACATCAGCAATCCTAAATACACAGGACACATACCATGCACACACATGCACTTACCCCCACAGACATCACACATGCCCACACAATTACACCTATGATGCACACACAGATACCCCACAAAGAGCACAAAAATGCCAACCACCCACACCACCAAGAAACCCCAGGAGCTGCACACACATGGCCCACAAGAGTCGCACCACCCTTCCAACTCCAGCACTTGTCAGTCGCACACAGACCGGCACCACACACATTCCGCACTCACTCGTGCACTGTGAAAACACATGAACACCACACACAACACTTTAGGGCACGCACACCAAAGGGCCACCAAACGTGCACAGCACCTCCAACACAGGCTCAGCCCACCTACCATATACGTCATCCATACAACGCAAACACACACAACAAACCATATAAACAGTACACAACAAAGGACCCAACACACATCCCCAATACCCACACATACATTTACCACATGGACCTCACAAACAACAGACACATGACACGTACAACACATAGGCCGCACACAGCTACACAGCTGATAGAGACCCCACATACCATCCAACACAAAGCACACATTACATGTATTCCAAACAGAACACGTGTCTCAAACACACACGACACACATACAAAGCACCAACCCACCACAACACCACAAAGACACCGGACAAACGTATACAAAAACAGGTCACCTATTCCCCCCTTGCACACTACAGCTGCACCAAGACTCACCACACATACAGCACCCGCCCAAACCACACACACCACCTACACTCCACAATGCTAGTGCTCCCCCATGAGGCCATACCGATATTCAGTGGCCCCAAGGCCAGAAACCCAGGGGCTTACACACCCCCAGACCACCTTCCCCAACTCAGCCCCTGGGGAACCTGCCTCAGGATTAGAGGATTGGGCGTGCCATGCCCCTAGCCCTTAACACAGAGTTGTGTTCTCAGGCTTCCTTTTCCAGGTCCGCAGCCCCTGAGCCCTCCACGTTGGGGGCCACTGAGCAACTCAACAGGACTATGCCTGCCACTGAGGGGGACGCAGGGCCCTTTGGAGCTGCACTGAACCCTCCGAGGGGGAGAAAACTCCATGCTCCCCCTGAGGCACCCAAACGTTCCAGGGAGCCCCCTGGCCACAAAAAGGGCAGCTGACAGGCCAGCTGATCCTGCCCTCTACTCATTCAATGGGGAGGGCTCCTCACGCCCCCAGGTGGTACCTGCCCAATCTTGATACCTTGAGCCTACCTCTAGCATGCATTTTCAGGGTTTCAGCGCCAGAAGTCTGGCCCTCCACCCCCCCCTAGCAGGGGATGCCTGAACCACACAGCAGGACTCCTCCTGCCACCCAAAAGGACACCATGCCATTTGAATCTAAGCAGAACCCTCAGACCGGGAGAAATATGGATGAACCCCTGAAGCCTCCCCCAAATTCGGCAGTCCTTGGGCAAGAAAGACAAGGGATTATGCACCACCTGACTGCTGCCCTCATCTCAGCCTCTCGGGTAGGCGACATCAGTGCCAGCAGATCTGGCCTGCAATGCCCCTAGGACCTAACCCTTTCCCCAGGTGGGGTCTTCAGGCTTCCTTCCCCAGAGCCTGGTGACCAAGCCCTCCTGATTGGGAAATACTGAGCCACACGCTGGGACTCTGCCTGCTCTCCAGGAAGAATCCATGCCCTTGGAAGCAACACTGAACCCTTAGAGTGAGGGAAACCTGCTTGTTCGACGGAGGCCAGCACCCCCCACCATAGGCAGCCACCCTGGTCACAAACCTAGAGGGTGACACACCACCTGTCCCATGCCCTCAACTCAGAGTCCTTGGGACACCGCATCAGCGTCAGTACAGCGGGCCTGCCATGCTCCTTGGTCCTTACCGTAACCCTAGCTTGGGTATTCAGACTTTGGTCAATGGAAGCCTGGCCCCAACAACCTCCTGATTGGAGACCCCTGAATTACACCCCAAGGCTCTGCTTACCTCTCAGATGGAAACCGCGCCATTTAGAACTGGGCAGAACGCTTAGAGTGGGAGAAATCTGCATGCCACCCTTAGGTCACCTCCAAATTCGGCGGCCTCCCTGGCCACAAACCAAGGGCTTACGCACTGCCATATGACTGCCCTCAACTGAGCCCCCAGAGGAGCCCACCCCAGCTCTGGTGGATCGGGCCTGCCATGGCCCTAGGTCCTAACCCTCACCCTAGTTTGGGGTTTCATACTTGGCTCCATGAAAGCCTAGATACAAAACAATCCTGATTGGGGACAGCTGAGGCACATTCCAGGGCTCTGCTTGCCACTCAGGAAGAAACAGGGCCATTTAGATATATGCAGAGCACTTAGAGTGGGAATAATCTGCCTGCCCGCCTGAGGTCACCCCTAAATTCCATGGCGTCACAGCTTAAAAAAGGGGCATGCTACTGCCTTATGACTGTCCTCAACCTAGCCCCCTGAGAAACGCACTTCAGCTCTGGTAGATGGGGCCTGACATGTCCCTAGGCCCTAAACCTAACCCGAGCTTGGGGTTTCAGACTTTGGTCCACGGAAGCCTGGCCCAAAAAACCTCTTAAATGGGAACCACTGAGGCACACTCCAGGGCTCTGCTTGCCGCTCAGGAGAAAAGTGTGCAATTTGGAACTGTGCAGAACCCGTAGAATAGGAGAAATCTGTCTGGCCACCTGAGGTCACCCTCAAATTCAGCGTTTTCACTGGGCATAAATCAGGGGTTACTCACGGCCTTATGACTGCCTTCAACTCCAGAGATATGTTCGCCAATTAGGAGGAAACAAAGCCATTTAACACTATGCAGGACCCTTATTGTGGGAGGAAACTGCCCGCCCCACTGAGGTCAACCCCAAATTCCACGGCCTCACTGGCCAAAAAACAGGGGCATACCCACTGCCTTATAACTGCCCTCAACTTAGCCCCCTGACAAGCCTACTTCAGCCATGGTCGATTGGGCCTGCCATGTCCCTAGGCCCTACCCCTAACCCTAGCTTGTGGTTTCAGACTTTGGTCCACGGAAGCCTGGCTTAAAGCCCTCCTAATTGAAAATCGCTAAGGCACACTCAGGGCTCTGCTTTCCACTCAGGAGCAAACCGTGCAACTTAGAACTGTGCAGAACCCTTAGGATAGGAGAAATCAGCCTGTCCGCCTGAGGTCACCCCCAAATTCCGCGATTTCACTGGGCACAAAACAGGGGCTTACCCACGGCCTTATGACTGCCCTCAACTGAGCCACCTGTGGAGCCCACAAAGCTCGTGTATATTGGCCCAGTCAGGCCCCTAGAGCCTAACTCTCACCCTAGTTTTGGGTTTCAGACTTTGGTAATGGAAGCCGATATCCAAAACCCTCCTGATTGGAGACACCTGAGGCACACTTCAGAGCTCTGCTTGCCAATCAGGAGGAAACAGAGCAATTGAAAATTATACAGTACCCTAAGTGTGGGAGAAATCTGCCTGCCCCCCTGATGTCACCTCCAAATTCCACGGCCTCACTGGTCAAAAAAAGGGCATACTCACTGCCGTATGACTGCCCTCAATTGAGCCTCCAGGAAGCACACCTCAGCTCTGGTAGATTGGGCCTGCCATGTCCCTAGGCCCACACTCTACCCTGAGCTTCGGTGTCCAGACTTTGGTCCATGGAAGCCTGTCCCCAAAGCCCTCCTGAATAGGGTCAACTGAGGCACACATGAGGGCTCTTCTTGCCACGCAGGGGGAAACCCTATCACTTAGAACTGGGAAGAACCCTCAGCGAGGGAGTAATCTGAATGATCCCCTGAGGTCACTCCCACATTCAGGGCTTCACTGACCATAAACCGGAGGCTTATGCACTGGCTCAAGACTGCCCTCAACTGAGACTCCATTGGAGCCTTCCTCACCTCAGGTAGAGCGGGCCAGCCATGACCCTAGGTCCTAATCCTCACCCTAGTTTGGGGTTTCATACTTTGCTCCATGGAAGCCTAGTTACAAAACGCTCCTGACTGGGGACATCTGAGGCACACTCCAGGGCTCTGCTTTCCACTCAGGAAGAAACAGGTCCATTGAGATACGTGCAGAGCACTTAGAGTGGGAATAATCTGCCTACCCACCCGAGGTCACCCCTAAATTCCATGGCCTCACAGCCAAAACGAGGGGCATGCCCACTGCCTTATTACTGTCCTCAACTTAGCCCCCTGAGAAACGCACTTCAGCTCTGGTAGATGGGGCCTGACATGTCCCTAGGCCCTAACCCTAACCCTAGCTTGGGGTTTCAGACTTTGGTCCACGGAAGCCTGGCCCAAAAAACCTCTTAAATGGGAACCACTGAGACACACTCCAGGGCTCTGCTTGCCACTCAGAAGAAAACCGTGCAATTTAGAACTGTGCGGAACCAGTAGAATAGGAGAAATCTGTCTGTCTACCTGAGGTCACCCTCAAATTCCGAGTTTTCACTGGGCATAAATCAGGGGCTTACTCACGGCCTTATGACTGCCCTCAACTCCAGAGATATGCTTGCCAATTAGGAGGAAACACTATGCAGGACCCTTATTGTGGGAGAAATCTGCCCGCCCCCCTGAGGTCAACCCCAAATTCCATGGCCTCACTGGCCAAATAACAGGGGCATACGCACTGCCTTTTGACTGCCCTCAACTTAGCCCCTTGACAAGCCCACTTCAGCCATGGTACATTGGGCCTGCCATGTCCCTCGGCCCTAACTCTACCCTTAGCTTCGGCGTTCAGACGTTGGTCCATGGAATCCTGGCCCCAAAGTCCTCCTCATCGGCAAGAGCTGACACACTCCAGGGTTCTGTTTACCACTCAGGAGGAAACCGTGCCATTTAGAATTCCGCAGAACTCTTAGAGTAGGAGAAATCTGCCTGCCCGCCTAAGCTCCCCCCCAATTTCAACGTTTCCACCGGGCACAAAACAGGGGATTACCCACGGCCTTATGACTACCCTCAAATGATTCACCTGTGGAGCCCACACAGCTTAGGTAGATGGGCCCAGCCATGACCCTAGTCCCTAACTGTCATTTGGGTTTGGGCTTTCAGACTTTGGTAATGGAAGCCTGTATCCAGAGCTCTCCTGATTGGGGACACCTGAGGCACAATTCATGGCTCTGCTTACCAATCAGGAGAAAAAAGATCCATTTAGAACTCTGCAGGACCCTTAGAGTGGGAGAAATATACCTGCCCCCCTGAGGTCACCCCATATTCCGTGGTCTCATGGGACAAAAAACATGGGCGTACGCACTGCCTTATGACTGCCCTCAACTGAGCCCCCAGAGAAGCCCATTCTAGCCATGGTAGATAAGGCCTGACATGCCCCTAGGCCCTAATCCTAACCCTAGCTTGCGGTTTCAGACGTTGGTCCATGGAAGCCTGGCCCCAAATCCCTCCTGATTGGGGACACCTGAGGTATACTCCAGGGCTCTGTTTGCCACTCAGGAGGAAACAGAGCCATTTAGAACTGTGCAGAACACTTAGAATGGGAGAAATCTGCCTGCCTGCCTGAGGTCAACTCCATATTCCGTGGCCTTACAGGCCAAAAAACAGAGGCATACGCACTGCCTTATGACTGCTCTCAACAGAGCCTGCAGAGAAGCTCACCTCAGCTCTGGTAGATTGCCAGGGATTCCCTCCGTGTGGCAAGAAAAGCCCTGGAATGTGCCTCAGGTATCCTTAATCAGGAAGGCTTTGGGGCCAGGCTTCCACTGGCCAAAGTCTGAATACCAAAGCTAAGTGTAGATTTAGGGCCTAAGGGCATGGCAGGCCCAATCTACCAGAGCTGAGGTGGGATTTTCTGGCGGCTCACTCAAGGGCAGTCATGAGCCAGTGGGTAAGCCCCTGGTTTGTGGTTTGTGTAGCCATGAATTTGGGGTGACCACAGGGAATCATTCATATTTCTCCCACTCTAAGGGTTCTTCACAGTTCTAAATGGCTCTCTTTCCTCCTGAGTGGGAAGCACAGCCCTGGACTTTGCCTAAGGTGTCCCCAATCAGGAGGCCTTTGGATTCAGGCTTCCATGAAACAAAGTCTGAAAACAAAACTAGGTTGAGTGTTAGGGCTTAGGGGCATGGCAGGCCCTATCTACTGGAGCTGAGGGGGCCTTATCTGGTGGCTCAGTTGAGGGCAGTCATAAGGCAATGCATATGCCCCTGTTTTTTGGCTAGTGAGGCCGCGGAATTTCGAGGTGACTTTAGGAGGGTAGGCAGATTTTTCCCACTCTAAGGGTTCTGCAGAGTTCTACATGGCACAGATTCCTCCTGAGTTGCAAGCAGAGATCTGGAGTGTGCCTCAGGGGTCCCAAAAGAGGAGGGCTCTGGGACCAGGCTTCCGTGGACCAAAGTCTGAAACCCCAAACTAGGGTGAAAGTTGTGGCCTAGGGGCATGGCTGGGCCAATCTACTTGAGCTTTGTGGGCTCCACAGGTGGCACAGTTGAGGGCAGTCATAAGGCCGTGTGTATGCCCTTGTTTTGTGGCTAGTGAGGCCGCAGAATTTGGGTGTGACCTTAGGGAATCATTCAGATTTCTCCCACGCTAAGGGTACTGCCCAGTTCTAGTGGCAGGGTCCTCTCCTGAGTGGCAAGCAGAGCCCTCGAGTGTGCCTCAGTTTTCCCCAATCAGGAAGGCTTTGGGGCCAGGCTTCCTTGGAACAATGTCTGAAACCCCAAGCTAGGGTTAAGGTTAGGGACTAGGGACATGGCAGGCCCAATCTACCAGTGCTGAGGTGGGCTTCTCTGGGGCTCACTTGAGGGCAGTCATCAGGCAGTGTGCATGCCCATATTTTTTCACCAGTGTGGCCGTGGAATTTGGGGGTGACCTCAGGGGGGCAGGCAGATTTCTCCTACTGTAAGTGTCATGCAGAGTTTTAAATGCCTCTGTATCCTCCTTAGTGGCAAGCGGAGCTCTGGAGTGTGCCTCAGGTTTCCCCAATTAGGAGGGCTTTAAATACAGGCGTCCATTATCAAAGTCTGAAACCCCAAACTAGGGTGAGAGTTAGGGCCTAGGGGAATGGCCCAGACCAATCTACCGAGGTTTCTGGGCTCCACAGGTGGCTCAGTTGAGGGCTGTCATAAGGCCCTGTATAAGCCTCTGTTTTGTGTCCAGTGAAAAAGCAGAATGTGGGCGTGCCCTCAGGAGAAAAGGCAGATTTCTCCTATTCTAAGGGTTCTGCACAGATCTAAATGGCTCTGTTTCCTGCTGAGTGGCAAGCAGAGACCTGGAGTGGGCCTCAGTTGTCCCCAGTCGGGAAGGCTTTGGGACCAGGCTCCCATGAACCAAAGGCTGAAACTCCAAGCTAAGATTAGGGTTAGGGCCTAGGGGTATGGCTGGCCCGACCTACCTGAGCTGAGGAAGGCCCCAATGGAGTCTCAGTTGAGGGCAGTCACGAGCCAGTGCGTAAGCCCCTGGTTTGTGGTCAGTGAAGCCCTGAATTTGGGGTGACCACAGGGAATCAATCAGATTTCTCCCACGCTAAAGGTTCTGCCCAGTTCTAAGTGGCAGGGTTTCACAATGCGTGGCAAGAAGAGCCCTGGAGTGTGCCTCAGGCATCCCTAATCAGGAGAGCTCGGGGCCAGGCTTCCAGGGGCCAAAGTCTGAACACCAAAGCTAAGGGTAGATTTAGGGCCTAGGGGCATGGCAGGCCCAATCTACCAGAGCTGAGGTGGGCTTCTCTGGAGGCTCACTTGAGGGCAGTCATCAGGCAGTGCATATGCCCCATTTTTTGGCCAGTGAGGCCGTGGAATTTGGGGGTGACCTCAGGCAGGCAGGCAGATTTCTCCCACTCTAAGGGTTCTGCAGAATTCTAAATGGCATGGTTTCATCCTAAGTGGCAAACAGCCCTGGAGTGGGCCTCAGTTGTTGCTATTCAGGAGGGCTTTGGGGCCAGGCTTCCATGGACCAAAGCCTGTCATCCTAAACTAGGGTTAGGGATAGGGCCTAGGGATAGGGCAGGCCCAATATCGGTGAGCTGAGGTGGGCTCCTCTCAGGGCTCAGTTGAGGACAGTCATAAGGCAGTGTGTATGCCCGTTTTGTAGCTAGTGATTCCGCAGAATTTGGGGGGGACCTCAGGGGGGCAGGCAGCTTTCTCCTATTGTAAGTGCTCTGAACAGATCTAAATGGCTCTGTTTCCTCCTGAGTGGCAAGCAGAGCCCTGGAGTGTGCTTCAGGTGTCCCCAATCAGGAGGGCTTTGGTTCCAGGCTTCCATGGATCAAAGTCTTGTAAGGGCCTATTTAGCCAAAAGGGCTCCATTTCCGTTGAAGAGCCATTGTGGTGTTTATGCAGTAAAACTGAAAGTGTCCCTTCCCCCTTTCTGCAAGGCGCAGCCGCTCCCCACAGGGGACTTACTTCAAAACAAGTTCCAGAAACCAGTCCCAGGTAACAAACCCCAAGTACAAGGGTGGGTCAGGCCAGGTGGAGGTATCCAATCAGTGGGGCCCACATACTGTCTCCCTAGCTACAAAAGTGCGTGGACCCCGCCCTTTGGGTGCCAATTCTGACCAAGGTGATAGGGTAGTTCAAATGCCTATTATGGGGTAAATTGTAACTCAATTGGTCACTTATGTGTGACCTAGCCTGACTGTGCAGTTTTCTCTGTGTCATTGGCCACCTGTGTGTGGGTAGGCCCAACCACATCGCCTTTGCCCTTAAAAGCCAGTCTGGAAGGCAGAGAGGGGTCACTTCTTTGTAAGAGACTGCCTTGGCCAGTCAGTTTGAAACTTGATGCTTGGCACGAAATAAAGTTTTACTTGACTTTCTCTTTGTATCAGTCTCGCTGCTTTGATTATGGACCCAACATTTGGGGGCTCTCCGGGATTAAACGACGAGAACTTAGCCAGCATCAGAATTTCTGGGAAAAGCCCCCGGACGTAAAATGTCCAGATTTTTTTCTGTGGGTCTAGTCTGTCTGTTTGCGGAGCTCCAGGGAATGGCCCACCACCGGGGAGAAGCTGGACGCAGGCATGCTCTCCAGGGCTGGAGTGGATGCAGGGACACCCCATCCCTCTTCTGGTAGATCGTCTAAGGTGTTCGAGTCTCCCTAGGCGGTCAGGGGACTGAGAAAATCCCCATCAGTTGGTGGTTGCAGGAGACCGAGAAAATCTCCACCAGCAGCTGGGTCTGTGGTGTTCTGTGTGTTGCTGGTTTGCAAGGGACCGAGAAAATCCTTAGCATGGAGTGCTTATAGGGGACTGAGAAAATCCCCACCAGCAGCAGGGTCCAGGTGAGGACCCCTGCTGGGTTTGTGGTTGTCTTTTTGTTTTCTGTTCTGTTAGCTGCTCCTTTGCAGGGGGCCGAGAAAATCTCCAGCAGCGAGTGTTTATAGGGGACCCAGAAAATCCCCACCAGCGGTTGTCTTTTTGTTCTCTTTGTCTAGTCTTTTTGTTGTCTGTTTTGTTTGTTGTGTTTGAAAGAGTGGGGTAAGCAGAGAGTAAGGGGACTCTGACTTTCATGTCTCCATTCCTCCTAATAGATGTGGGGCTTGTCCCTCACTCATTTCGTGTGTTAATGGCTATAACTGGAACCAACTGCGGTTAGTCTAACTCAGGACAGAGATTTTAAGGACTATTCCCAAGCAGCTGCGGAAACTCCCTTCCTTCCGGGGAAGTTCCTTGCACTCTCTGGCTCCGTCTTCTGGCAGTGTAATGCTCGGAGTCACGAGAATTCCCCAAAGAGGCCACCAGAGACCTGAGTCAAAGCCAAGCGGCAAGGGTCGTTTATTGCAGGTTCGAACCCAGTCCTCCACGCACTCGCAAGCGGTGACGCTGAGAGGCCCCGAGGTGAGTAAATGTAAGGTTTTTATAGGCATGTACAAACAAGGTGGGGTGGGACTGATCGGTTGACATTTGAAAAAGGGTATTTGGCATGACCTGATTGGTCACAGGGAGCGCGCGCTTTAGCAAGCAGGAAGCACAGAAGCAGAACTAGCGGTTATCGACGGGAGATTGGCTACTTTATCCAGGGGATATTTTTGAAAGTTGTTTATACCAGGGCGGGAAAGTTGTTGTTGCTGTTGCTCTACTGATTACCAGGTGGGCCAGGGCGGTCAAAGTTGCAGGGCGCGGCCAGACCGGTTTGGCCTTGATAAGCAGACTGGACACTTCACAGTTTAATGTAAACAACAAAATGGCTACTGCCTCAAAATGGAGTTACTTTAGCCCTTCAGCGGCACTTTGTTCTTCTGTCTCCTCATTCTGTTTCTGCAACAACTTGGGTTTGGCCTGCATAACTGGCCTCTCAACCATCCTCGGTGCTTCCTGCACCATGGCTCCTTCTCTCTTCCTTGTCAAGGAGCAAGGAGAGCACCCCTGGTCCTAACACCCCCACTCCAGATCTTCCCACCTGTGTCTCAGGTAAACATGCAAAGTGGAGTGGGCTCAGGTGGCACGTAAATCAGGATTTGAACTAAGTTAAGGTTGTTGGCTTAATTAAGATGAACATGTCTTTTGAGTTACAAGCAGTAAATGTGAAACTACAATCAAAGTTTACCCAGGGTCAAATAACCTCGTTTTATTTGCTGAAATCTGTTAGCCAAAGATGACTAAAACTGATGGTTGATTGTCTGTCTCAAAGTTTTAATGGGTAATTGTTAAAGTAGCTTTGAAAGTCTTTGGTAACCTGAAACTTTAAACCAAATGGGATAAAATGCTAGAGCACTGGTTGCTGGAACTAGGTTTGTGCATTTGAAATCTGTTGGTAAACATGTTTTGTGCTTAACTGATTCATAAATTTGCCTTCTAAGAATTCTGTTGTAACAGTATACAATTGGTTAATATTTAGTCTTCACTAGCGATTGAGGTGTTCCTAAGAAAACGTAAACGGCTTTCTCTTTGCCTGAGCAGAGTTGTAAATGAGATCTCTTTGACTCATAAGGCTTTTCCTTGATATGCTAAGTTACTCAGGGAATACTGCTAAACCCATGATAAACCTTGGGTGTCACTTTTGGGTAAATGCTGTAACTACTCTAGAGGTTCTATACATTTCCCAAAGTTTTAATGTTTTGATAAGGATCATCACTTGATATTAACCATATCTATTCTGAGTTTTTGTCACTTGTAATGGCTTTAAATTCTTTTGTAAAATGAATTCCACCTTAAAGGAAATTCATATGGGAAACTTTCAGTAAATACTGGTCTTTAATATGTTGAAATCCTGGAACTGAAATGGGTAAGAATTTCTAGAAGTAAAAGTTGCATTCAGACTAAAGCAGAATTAGCAACATGGGACTAGATGACTGATTGTCATGTTGTGTCTCTTAATGTTTTGTCTTATTTTAAACATTACCGGTTCTGTAATGTTTGCTCTTCCAGACTAGGGAAACTTTTTCTTAAGTTATCTGTATCTTACAGAGATGTAAAAGTACTCATTTGTAAACAAACTAAGGCATTCAACTCTCTCTCTCTCTCTGAACCCACTGAAACAAAAAGGTCTCAGCAAGTATTATTTCTTCCTTGGCAATCAGTCATTTGCATAAGTTCAATAAGAATCTGTTCTCCTTGTAACAGGACACCATTGGAAACACTGGTTATTTTACCAAGGCTTTGACTGGAATGTCATATTTGAAAAGACTCAGATATGACCAGACAGCTTAAAGGAACTAAGGTTGACTTTATAAAACCTAGAGCCCTAAAGCCCTTTGGACCTGTTGGCCTGATACCTTGCTTACAGAGTTCCCAGCAGCCTCTCCAGGTGAGTAAAGGATGTTACTTCCTGGCAAGTTCAGGTCTCTCGATACTTTGGGTACCTCAGGAATAGGTATTCGCCCAAATCAACAGGTATTGCAGGCATGTCTGATGGTGAAAGACCCGCGGACTTCACCACCCAAGAATCGGACACCGGACTTC
>RCUC01066042.1:0-77551 GCA_003697995.1 Taxidea taxus jeffersonii
CCCCCCCCCCCCGGAACCTCCTGACTCCATTTTCGTGAGAATTGCCTCACTAATGTTCTTATTTCCCCCTTCCGATTCACAGCTTTCCTTGGAAGCATCACTGATCAGCAGTCAGGTTCTTTATATGTAGTGGTTTTCTCTCTCTCGGTGCCAGCGAGGACCTTTCCTGGTTGTCGCATCTCACGTGGGAGGGAAAGTGCGCAGCAGTTGGAAAGCGTTTAAGCCACACCGAATCCCAGGAGCGTTAGAAGAGACTAAGGCGCAGGCATTTCCCATCGGAGGTGTGTCTGTTCTCGGGACTGTGAGCGTGGAGCCAGCGTCACCTTACTGGGCGTGTCCTTTCTGCAAAAGATGGAGAGACAATACCCGGTCCGAACCAACAGGACAGAGCCGACTATGTTGGTTCTCAACCAGAACCCTAGGTCTGAAAATATTTATTGGCTCTTACTTGGACTTAGGGAAGAAAGGTTTCTCCCTCTGAAGGCCACCGGAGTCACGTTTGCCTCCTGAAATGGCTAGGAGATAAAATAGTGAACTAGCGCGAGAGCGCAGTGCTCGAGTCAACCAGGCACGTTTGGGAAGCCACGGTGCACGTGGAAATGTGAAGCAGTAGTTAAAACAGACCCTTTTGGCAAGCACATTTTAAAACAGCGTTGTCTCAGAAGCGCCATTTAGAACCACATATGTTACCACTAATAGTCTGTAAAGTTGCCAATTCAGAAACTATGAATTTGGATAAGAATCCAGGGCCCATTCCTAGTTGAGATAAAAGAAAGACTTGGGAATTTTGAACCTTGTCGCCCTTCGGAAACACTCACAGGGTCCTAATGAGGCTGTTCCTGTTTGAAAACGTTTCCCCCTTTCGGCAAGAGATTGGGCTATGCAGATCAAGGGTGTTTTCTTGCCACCAAAGAGAGAGAAGCAGTGACCGAGAGGAGAGCCGGGGAAAGCGGTCTCTCCAGGTGTTGTGTGTTTCAGTTCCGGGGATCTTGGCTCTCACGTCCCCCGGGGTTCGAGCAGGTTCGGTCAGGGGGTGGTGTTTGGTTTATCGGGGACCATGGGGATCCAGGAGTCTGTTCTCGAGTTGGGCGGCCCAGGGGTCCGTGAGCCGTTCCCGATCGGGGCCTTTCCGGCGAGGCTGAAGAATCTTTTTGGAGGTGTCCTTTCCGAGAGGCAAATTCTCCAGGTTGGGAAGGGTGATCGCGTAACATTGTCTGTCTGCTGGGAGTGTGCAGTGAAGACTTGGCTCTACCAGAGAATGGTGAGTTTTTTCTTTTTTAACAGAAGCAGCTAGACCTTTACGATATTGAAGAGCTCTCTTTTCATCAGGTGTGGGTCCAAAGAGGCAGGGCCAAATGCACAGTCATCCTGGGGCTATCTCCAAGGACGGGAGTGCGTGAGTTCCAAAAGCAGGAAGATCTGCGATCTAGAAGGACTCATGGCCATGCCTTTGGCCCGGGCATTTGGACTGTCCACATTTTGCCACTTGAATCTTAACTGTGTCCTTAGTGCATTCGAGCAGCCCTGAGGATTAGGGACGATGTAGAGAACGTTTATGTGAAGCCAGCCACAGCGCCTAGACTTAGAGAAACACCCGACCAGTCAAGCGGGGACCCCGGTCACTGTGTAGTTCAAGAAGGGTTCCCCGGGAAGGAAATCATTTTTTTTCTGGTGGAGTTTTAGCCACAGAAGACGCATTGGCGTATTTACAGGGGAAGCTTCAGTGCAGTGAGAAAACTGACAAGCCATGATGAAAATGTGCTTGTATCCGTGATTAAGACGTGGTGTGGAGAGGTTTCCCAGGATTGTATCTTGGACAAGTGGAACAGGCAAAGTAGACATTTTCTCGGCCTTTGTAAAATTTCCCATCGATATTGGTTCATGAATGCTCTCATCTGGTCAGTAGCCACGTGGCTTAATGCGTGTACAGTTGGGAAGCAGTGGGAATAGTGGAATTTCTGGTAGGACCGGATGGTTATTTGGTCTAAACCCGAGCTTGCTTTCTTTATCAGAGCAACGGTTACTAGATTTCCAGTATTTTTTCTGGGGCTAATTGTTGTGCACCTCTGGTCAGTTTTTCTAGTTGGTCCTTTGAAAGAACATCCCCCCTTTGGAACACACCAGGGCTCTGGCTGGCATTCTCCTTGAGAGCAGCATTTTTTTGGTGGAAATATCAGCAAGGTGATGTCTTTGAGTCTGGAATGTCTGGGGACTTTCAGAGCTAGAGGGGCTGGCAAAAGCATGGCACCCAGTAAATTTTGGACGTGGGGACCGTCTTTAATCTTATCCCCATTGGAAGTAAGGAGACCTGGTTGCTGCCGTAACATTCCAGAATCGTGAGCTACCCCAGAGGCACACTGACCGTCCGTATAGGTGTATGTGGTCTTGCCTTTGGGGAAAATAGAAGCTTGAGTAAGAGGGTATAACCCAGCCCTGTCGTAGCGAAAGTAGCTAAAGGTAAAGGGGACAAGCCTCGGTGACTTCAGAGGGAGTGGGCCGGTTACCGGTTTGGTCCTGTAAGAACCGTCGGTAAACCGTGGGGTCTGCGTGGCTGAGAGGCGTCTCCTGGGAACTACCGCGGGCAGTCGGAAGGCGGTCTGCAGCGTGAGGCAGCGTGAGGGGGTCCGTCAGCGGAAGCGGGGGAGGCTGGCAGAGGCAGGGCCATCGCGGTGACAAAGAGTGACTCTCGGAGGAACAGGGAGTAGGAGGGTGTCCCTGGGGTGAGGCGCCCGGTTGCGTGGAACAGGGGGATGGTTGGTGGGACCCGTGGGACTTACATCTGCAATGGCCTTAACTGTGAGGCCAGTGGCAGGAGTGGCTCTGAGGAGCCACTGGTTGCCACCGGGTCGCCCACGGCCTGATGTTTGTGGGTGAGGCTCGGGGGCATTCCCTGAGCTCCCGCTGCATGCGAAGAGGGAAAAGGCAGGTTGGTAATTAGGATGTCTGGGGGCAGGGGCTTTTGTTGGACTTTGCTTTCAAGCCCCAAAGCCTGTGTCATGCCCCTGTTTCCCAATAATAGGGTTGGGTTTGTCAGCTTTGAGTAAAGGGCGCAGAGGCTGTGTCGGGAGAGAGAGGTTTGGAATCCCAACTTCCACAAGAGCCAGCCAGTCCGAGAAAGCCTCGTAACTGCCTCTTAGTTCTAGGTTCTGGGACATTTAGGTTGCCTCGGAGTCTGCCCAGATCCAAATCTGGTCTGTGTTCTGAGATCACGGACCCTAAATACCAAACCGGAGTTTGGACAAAGGACGGTTTTTCTTTGGAAACTTTGGTGTCCCTTTAAGGCCAAAAGCTTTAACAGGTCGGTGCTGTCTTCCTGTGAGGAGGCTTGAGAAGGGGGACAGAAGCAAACTGCGTATTGTGACAAAGTAGAGCCTGCCGGAAACTCTGGATCCCTCCAATCCGCTTTTAAGGTTTGGGAAAAGTCAGGAAGGGCTCTGTGTAGCCCTGGGGCATCACTGGCCAGGTGCATTGCCTTTCTTCCCGAGGGGTAAAGATACTGGCTGTCCTTATCAGCCGGGGTGCTATGAAATGCACCACATAGGTCAGTTACAGTGAAGCATTTGCTTTCGGCGGGAATGGGTGTCAGTCAAAGTGCCATCAGAGACGGCATAAAAAAGATGCCAGCGGGTCATTTATTTCCCCCAGTTGGCTATTTTGGTGACTACTGTCAAATTCTAGAATTATTTTCCTCTTCTACGAGAAAGCAGTTTCCGGCATATTTTTCTAAGAAATCTGGGCCCAGTCGATGAATCGGCGCAGAGGAGCCAGGGAAGAAAGCAGGTGCATCTCTTAAAGGGCCTGGACAGATGGGAGTAGGTTCAGAGACAGGAGCCTGTCAAGATCGATCAGAGGCCCCCCCACTCTGTGAGCCACTTTAGTGCTCTGAGGCGGGGCCTGCTTTATAGCTGCGGTGTCGGTAAGGGCAGACACAGACTTATTCCCAACCTGGATAGTAGTTTCTGCAGGCTGCTTAGAGGGAGGATTGGGAAAAGCCCCTGTAGTTTCCGGTAGCCCCGTTATACAGAGCAAGATGGAGTCACTCATGTCAAGCAGGGGCCCAGGATACCCATCTTGAGGACCCAGGAGATTATAATAACTCCTAGGAGGTGTGACTAGCAGACCTCCTCTGCTTCTGCATGCTATGGTTTCTGGGGTTGCAGCTGATGCCGGTCTTGGTGATATCTTGGCTGCAGTGCCCTGAACTGCTTGCATCATTGCTTGACATGCATGACTCCCATCTTGCTCTCTACCCCTGTCCTTGGGAATTAGGACGTTGTAAGGCTCCTGAAGCTCTTATATTTGTAACAGTCTCCTCCCGATGTCCTGGTTCTTTGAAATAATAGCAGAAACTACTCTTCCAGTTTTGTTTAGTGGCCTTCATTTGCTGGAGCTAAACAACAAAAATTTTAGCGATCTTTCCCTTAGGTGCGTTATCTAGGTTGAGAGCAAGCTGGTTTGCCAGGTTACTCAGATATGAAGTGCATGTAGTTTCTCATCCCATCCTGGTCCTTTTAACTAAAAGGGAAGTTGGAGCAGTCAATAATAAGCATAGAGTTAAATGTTACCTCGATGGATTCGCCATCCAAACGAAGACCAGAATTTTCTTTAAAGACAGTTTGGAGTTGATTGTAATAATCATGAACAGATTTCATCAAGTTTTTGTGTGTAAGCCTGAATTTTGTTCCAATCAACAGGCTTACGAAAAGCCATTATAATTGTTCAGTGGAGATTTCCAGTGAGTTTTCTAACGTCTTGCCAAAAAGTAGGGGTCTGTTTCTAAATCCTGCTCAGGATTTTCCCATTGGGCTGGCTTCGTCCGGTGTTCGGCCTGGCCCTCACCAACAAGCATGTGCTCTAGTTGATAAAAATCTGAGAAACCAGGGTGGTAAGTTGGAATAACTATGTTAAATTCTTCAGCAAACCTCTGGGGTCCCGGTCATTTCAGGAAACTCTTTAACGATGGCCGGAAGTTCAGCCTTAGTTCAGATAACGTAAGAAACTTAAGGGTCTGTTTAGATCCTCAGAAGACTTAACATTAAAGGGGCACTTTTTAACTGGTTCGGGAGAGGAGAGAGTGGAGGGAGCTTCTGAGGAAGGGAAGGTTTGGCAAAAGGACTAGAAGGAGAGCACAGGAGATGAGAGGGTACAGAGACACCGGAAGAAGATGGCGCCCAGGGGGCGGGGCCCGAACACAAGGTGGCTGCCTTGGACCTGGGGGCAGGGTGAGGAAGAGGCCTCAGAAGCCCGTTTTTCTTTTTAATGGTTTGCCTCATTGGTGTATAAAGTGTATCTCGGAAAGAGGCAATTTCAGATTCCTGGGAGTGTTTGGAAGCTTCAAAATACCAATTAAAATAGAAATCCCATTCAGTTTGAGAACCGTGGTTGTTGTCCAATTCTACTTGGAGAAAATTAAGTTCGGAGAGATTGACAGTTCCCCATAATGGCCATTGAAGTTCTAAATGACTTCTGGTTAAGCCAGTCCATTTATTTATAAATGTGCATGCAGAGGGACCATAGTTTTTAAACATAAAACCGGCTGGAGTCCCAGTGGAGGTGGGGGGATGGCGGCATGCCCTGAGAGCATTTTGATGACTGGGTCCCGTTTCTTAGAGGTTTTTCTGGAACAGCCTGGTCCAGAAGGAATCCGATGAAAGGCCAGCACAGTTTCGATACGAACAGTCTGATTTTGAAAAGGAATCAGACTGAAGGCCAGCCTGGGTCTGCGAGAGGACTTTCGCTGCCTCCATTCTGGCCTGAGTCTGTACTTCTAATTAAGTTTCCCTGGCCAGCTTATCTCTTACCGCAGGCCAGAGACCCTGAGGGCACAGCATCCCCTCAGAGGAACCGAAATTACGCCCTCGAGCAGTGGGCGGCTCCTGGCAGGCGAGTCCCCGCAGCTGACCCCAAGGCAAATGATGGATCCATCTGACTCTCTCGCCGCCCACCTGCCTGTCTCCACATAACCTTTTCCCACATTTTCCTTATATACACCCAGACCTATATCTGGCACTTGGGAGACCATCTTGGAGACACTGGTCCCGCTGCCTTCCGGGTGGAAATAAGTTCCTGTGCTCTTCCACTACCGCTCCTTTCTCTGCCTTTGGATCTGGTCAGCGGCCGGTAGCCAAAGCTGGTTTATGTGGGACCCCTGGGACCCCAGCTACGGTTTCATTAGGAACAGTCCCATTCCTGACGGGAAGCAAATCGGAAGCTTGCACAATTCCATCAGGAACAGTCTGAATTCTCCTGAAGGTCGAAGGAGCGGTCAGAGATACAGACAAAAACAGAAAACCCCCAAACCGAGGGCTTACGCAGATCCCAAGTAAGAGAGCTTAGACACAAGGCATGAGGCTCAGAATCCTAGGAGAAAGCTCCCCTTGAAAACCCCAGGGTTGTAGATAAGGCAGTGAGCCCCAACAGCTCCAGGGGTACCGCCCCTGTTTGCTCACCAGCCCGGGGGCCTCTCTGGATCGCATCTGATCACCAAGTAATGCAGACCTTGAAAATAGACTCTGCCAGTTACTTTACCGGCAGCTGAGGGCTTGATTTGGGAATGGAGGAATTGCAAACAAACAAGGTGTGGCAAGACTGTAGGCAAGTCCGAGGACGCAGGGAGAGGTAGGCTTTTGAAGGAGAGAAGGGGGAGGTTGGGAGGGCGGTTAGGAACTAAAAGTCCCTCGGAGGAACCTGGGAGTTCAAAGTGTGGCGGCTGAGCTGTTCCCTGGGGCCCCCGAAAGCACTTCTTCCTCCTGCTAGAAAGGTAGAGTAGTATCCCTGCGCAAGGTCAAGGACGCCTCTTCCTTTTGGGTCTGCAGTGGACTAGGAGTTGGGAGGGCATGAAAACTCCCCCTCCCGAAACCACCAGACTCCCACTAGTGAGGGTTCCCATTGCTAATGTTCATAGTATATTATAAAGCAATAGGTTTCTGTTTGTTTGTTTTTTTATAAAGTATGGTGTGTTAAGATACAAGTGATCCGTTAACATTATGGTGTAATTCCTTCCCGTGTATGTTCTTACATGAATATATGCGTGTATTTAATAGGGACCGTGTTATTTCTTACTATTGTGAATGAAATGTCTTTTGTTTCACTTTTGAGATGTAATTGACGACATTCTGTGAGTCTGAATGAAATCTTTCCAGCCTATATATATATATATATATATATATTGGGGTTGGTGCATGAAATATTACAGTTTACAGTCAAATGCTGACCTCTTTTCCCAGGTTTCATCTATGTCTGTGTAGTCTCTTAATATATTTTTTTTGAGGTAGACCATTGTTGTCCAGGATTTATGATGTAGAAGCTAAAGCTGCAGAGAAGTTAGGTAATGTTAAAGAGGAGACAGCGTCAATAAATCACCTCTCATCCCTTCTTAAAACACCAAATTCTTGTTCCTGGTACAGTGTTCTTTCTTCAGTCTGGTTTTTGTTTAATTTGTGACGGCACACGCTTCTAGCTGCGGTACCTCAGCTCTTCCTGAGGAGGGGCTGGCCTCTGCGTCCCTTCCTAGCATCCCCCTCCCTGCCCCTCGGACCACTGCCCCAGGCCACGCTGGGCTTTTCACTGTGATGTGACCTGTTGGCCTCGGTGATGTCACACGTGCTGCTCTTTCTGGAACACTCGTCTCCCCTCTGCTGACCACACCTTAAAAGCAGTTTCCTCGAAGGGGCCTCTGATGACCCGTCTCTTTAAATTCCGTGCCCTTCATGCTCTCCTCTCTCTGGGACCTCTTGTTCCTCACCCTCGTCACTCTTGGCGTGATACAGATGGCGATGTTATGTGTGTATGTGTTGGTTTTATTCTCTCTACCCAGCGTCAAGCACATGGTCTTGCAACAGTACATAGAAGTAGTAAATATTGGGCGAATAAAATGGAACGAATATCTTTTGTTAATAATGTCATTTTCTTGTTATTAATAATAATGTGAAGTATTAAAGTTTTAAATGACTTAGGTTAATTTTATCAATGTTATCTCTTCCCTTTTCTTTTCCTGTTATAAAATCTGTGCCCTTACTTTTTAGAGTCGTGCTCCGATTTCGGCGAAACTAGTGGCCAACATGCTCTCAGTCGCCGGGGCCGATCACATCATCACCATGGACCTGCATGCCTCTCAGATCCAGGTTCCAGCATTTTCTTTCTCGCCCTTGGTTGTAACCGGGGGCTTCATGGGAGTGGTTAAGTCCTAACTGAGTCAAGTTAAATTGTTTTCGAAGTGGGTCACGTGACTCGTGTTTGAGTCTGTATGTGGTTGCTGTCTTGGATTTTCATCTTTACTGGGCTTGGAAACAGAGTTTACCAGTTGTTTCCGCTGTGGAGGAGGGGGATGGCTTCTTGGTAGTAAACTTTATAATTCCATCTCCATTTCTCGTAGGTACTTAGAATGGCAGGGTTGCCATGTGTGTGTTTCTGACCTCCTTCCTAACTTAGTTCCTTCGTGTATAGAACAGACCCCGTCATACTGCACCTACTCGGTGATACGATGCGGAGAAGCATTTGGGCTTTCAATAAGGAGCTTAAGACACAACAGACCGCTTTTCCCCCATTCCCCTGCAGAGCCATTCTCCTATTGCTTAGAATACAAGCAATCCTAAGAGACTAGAACATGTCTGCAAAGATAATGGATTGGACTGACCTAGGCTCCCGAACATACCTGTCTTTGGATTTAATTCTATTAAAATTCAGAAAAGGGAGTCTGTTGAAAAGGCTTCTTTTATATAGAAAATTTGAATTTTTACATAATGAAAGAGGGTATCTTGTAAAAAAAAAAAAAAAAACACACAAAACTCTGCAGTGTGACCCTGACTTTTCCCCTTAGGGATTCTTTGACATCCCGGTGGATAATTTGTACGCGGAGCCCGCGGTCCTGCAGTGGATCCGGGAGAACATCGCCGAGTGGAGGAACTGTATCATCGTTTCACCTGACGCCGGGGGAGCCAAAAGGTAGCCCAAATGCACAGTGGTTTCTCTTTTTGTTCTTTTTTTTTTTTTAATGCGTTAACTAAAGAAGCATGTTTTAAATTAATGCTCTATTTTGTAAATGGACGAGGACAGGGACTGAGCCTTCGCGTGCAGAGCAGAGCGCGGTTCTCTTGGTTAGCATGTCATCGTTCGCGCAGGAAACACAAGCACGTGTTTGTTTTCAGTGGACGTGTTTTACTCGACGTCCACTGAAGCTAATTTTTTTTCTGATGATAAGAGCAATGAGCCTAACTGGAAAAGAAGGCTTTTCATTAACAACGCTAGTCCTCCCTACTGCAGACCCCTGACAGGGAAAGCCAAAATAGAAGAGAGCTTTCAAAAAGAAATCTGTGTCCGTAGAGCACAAGAAAAGGGGGAAAAGCTCCAGAGCCGAGAAATAAAGAAGAGCCGAAAACCCTGCTTCCGAGGCCTGGGTCGGGGATGAGATTCAGGAAGAGGCTGCTGTCTTGGTGTTAACTGCCCACATAGAGGTCTCTAGAGCAGGCACCGGACTCCCAGCTGAGTTGGACAGAAACTGACCTGGTGCAAGAAGCATCGGACGCGGGCACCCGCACTAGCACCAGGAAGCCGTGCCGAGCCGCCAGTCTCGTGGGCTTCGCCGACTTGGGGAGTGAAGGAGCGGTCAGTACCGCGAGTTCAGAGTGCAGGGTAAGGACGGTGCAAGGTGGTTTCCATACGGGCCGGAGGCTTGCGGACTCCGTGTGATCTTGTAGACCTGGGCAGCGGCCATCTGGGAAGGGAAGACTGGGTGGCGTGGCGCTTTAGTGCCCAGGTGTAGGGGTCTCCGTCAGGAAGGGAGAGGGACAAGAGACCTCTGGCTGTCAGCGGGCGCAGACGCAGAGAAGCTGATACATGGGCCGTGAGAGTATCCAGTGACCGGCGGGCTTTGGGATGTCTTTAAAATGCAGCTGCCTCTTTGGCTCCCCTGTCTGCCTGTAGCCTGGCTGAGAGGCTTAGAATCGAACTTACAAGGGACGCCTGGGTGGCTCAGTTGGTTAAGCCGCTGCCTTCGGCTCAGGTCATGATCCCAGGGGCCTGGGATCGAGTTCCGCATCGGGCTCCTTGCTCGGCAGGGAGCCTGCTTCTCCCGCTGCCTCTGCCTGCTTGTGTGTACTCTCTCTCTCTCTCTCTCTCACAAATAAATAAATAAATAAAATCTTAAAAAAAAAAAGAAAGAATCGAACTTACAAGCTCAGGAGTAGCCCAGGAAGCTGTCACTGAGCCCATGCAGGGAAGCAGAGGTCCTGATTCTTAGGAGAGCCCCGACGAGCGCTCAGCACTGAGCTACCCTCTGGAGGGCTTGCTGGGGACGAATAGGAAGTGGCTGTTGCCAGGAAGGAGACACAAATGTATCAAAGGCAGTAGCACAAAGTTGGGAGGCAAAGACCCAAGCCCGGGGGCGCCTGGGTGGCTCAGTGGTTTAAGCCTCTGACTTCAGCTTGGGTCATGATCTCAGAGTCCTGGGATTGAGCCCCATATTGGGCTCTCAGATCAGTGGGGAGCCTGTCTTCTCCTCTCTCTCTGCCTACTTGTGATCTCTCTCTCTGTGTGAAATAAATAAATAAAATCTTTAAAAAAAAAAAAAAAGACCCAAGCCGGGCGGCAGCAAAGCACTCACCCGGGACCTCCAGGTCAAAGCGCACGGAGTGCCATTTGTCTGTCCGTCTGTTGGAAGTGCTTGCCGTTTACTTGGACACTTTAGTAAGTCATGCGGTGGCCTCTGCATTCAGATACGGTGACTCCAGTGGCCCGTTCGGAGAGCGGAGGTGGACGGGCAGGCCCGAGGTGGGTGAGCCCGAGACGGAGCTTGTTGTCGGTGCCGGTGCTCGTGAGAGATGCCGCGTGTCCGACCCCGCTCTTCCGCAGCTCCGCGGAGCTCAGCGCATTCACCGAGCTGTGCCCCCAGCACCACTCTCCAGTTCCCGGCTGGTTTCATCACCCCAGAGCAAGCCTGTGCCCGATGGCCAGGCGCCCCGCTGTCCCCCGGCCACCACTGCTCTCCTTCCCGTCTCTCCAGACATCTCGTGTGGGCGGCTCGTGCAATGCGCGGTCCCTCGTTTGGAGCCAGGAAAACCTGCTCCCGCAGCCAGTAAGCCGAAGGAATAATAGACACCACAGACTCTTGTTGCCTTTTCTTTCTCTATCCCGACCCTGTTTTTTGATATATAGTCTCAGCCTACGCGTCCTGTTCGCGGAACTTCAAACTGGGTCATGTTCCCCGTCTCCCTCTTTAGACACCTCCGTTCTTCCCAGCGTCAGAATGCTGCTGTTCAGACGCGTCCCCCTTTTCAGTTCACCCAGGTGGTAATCTGCCGCACGCACCTCTTCCCTGTGCTTTTTCAGAACCACCCTCGTTCCGTCTTAGCCGTGATCCCGCAGCTACGCGGTAAATCCACTTCCTTGTTCTTCACAGCCGAGCGGTTACTCCACGGTATGCGCGCATCCTGCTTCCTTGACCGAGTCGGGAGGTCCCGCGGCGTGTACTCCTAAGCACGGTCCCGCAGCACTGGCCCGACTGCACTTGGAGGACGTTTGCACACACGAGCTAGTCCTAGAAGGGCAGTTGCCCAGTCCTAGGGCAAGAGGCGTTTCGGTTTGCGTGAACAGGAGCGAAGTTGGATCTTTTGGAAAAGGTAGACAAGTTGACCATCCCAAGCACGAATGCCAGTGACTTTCTCCCCAGGCCTGCTGCCATAGCAGTTGGGTGGACCTTTTTTACTTTATAAACCAGACAGTGATGGCATGGTATCTTTTCCTGTTTATTCTGGTTGCTACGGGCAAGGACCGGCATCCTCTCCGGCATGTCTTTTCCATGAGGGCCTGGCCATGCCTTTGCCGGCTGTCATGTTGGCTAGAGGCCTTTTCCTTTGGATCATTAAGGGTTTATTTGCTTTGTTTTTTTAATGATTTTATTTATTTGACAGCACAAGCAGGGGGAGCAGTAGGGAGAGGGAGCAGCAGACTCCCCGCTGAGCGGGGAACCTGACACAGGACTCGATCCCAGGACCCAGAGATCATGACCCGACCCAAAGGCAGATGCTTAACTGACTGAGTCACCCAGGTGCCGTGGATCGTTAGAAGTTCTTGGAAGACGGGAGGTTGTGCCTTTGTTCCGTGCGAGTGTAGTACAGATACTTCCCCAAGCTCTTCGTTTCTTTGTGTATTTTTATGCTCTGCAGGACTTTTGGAACACTTCTTCTGTTGTCATTTATCTCTTCATGTTCTGGCTTCTGGGTTTAGGAAGGGTTCACCCGTTTCTCAATTTTTCTTCCATGATTTCATCTATGTCAAGACAAATTGTCTATTTCCTCTTTAATGTTCCAATTTTTCTTCCATCTGATAGTTGTTTTGGAATAAAGAATGAAGAAGAATCCAGCTCTTTCTCCCCCCAGCCATCTAGTTGTTCCAGAACTATTTATTAAATAAATCTGTCTTTTCCCTTTTGATTTGAAACACCATCTTATATACCAAATTCCCCCATCTACTTGCCAACCCTTGTGTGTGTGTGGTTGTTTTTTTTTTTTAAGATTTATTTATTTGGCAGGGGTGGGGGAGGGAAGGGGCAGGGGAAGACAGAGAAAAGAGAATCGTAAGCTAATGAGCAGAGAGCCCGATGCGGGGCTCGATCCCAGGACCCTGAGATCATGACTTGAGCTGAAGGCAGAAGCTTAACCGGGTCCGGGACCCGGGCCCCCCTAAGGCTCCCCTTTTAAGGGGGAGGCTTGCCCCCCCCCCCTCCCCCCCCCCGCCTGCCTCTCTGCCTACTTGTGATCTCTCTCTCTGTCAAATAAATAAAACCTTTAAAAAAATTTAAAAAAATGAAGGTGCAGAATCAACTAACCAGAGTTAGTGGCCAGCGCTGAGAGGCTGAGAGAGGTGACAGTCAGTCACCCCCGCTCCCTCTGCCCACAAAGCCAAGCTTTTTAGGAGCGTCTCTTGTGGATTTTATTGCCACCTTCTTTCCTTTTCCGCTAAGTTTCTGCTGCACGTCGTTAGCTTCTTCCTCTTCGGGGGTAAGCTGTTCCCCAACCGACAGAACCGCTGCACAGGTGCCCCGTGATACATGCAGTGGACACGGTCAATGGCATCTTTGCTCGATGCAGTGAAAGTCATCTCATCAAAGATGGGTCTCAGACCCGTTGGAACCCAGTGCCTTAGTTGAAAGCTTTGAAGCTTGACTTGTTGCAGGTAAAAAGATTGCCACAAGAGGGCACTCGTGGGTAGGCTCCGAAGCTCTATTGCCTT
The DNA here is from genome assembly GCA_003697995.1 of Taxidea taxus jeffersonii. Lineage (NCBI taxonomy): Eukaryota > Metazoa > Chordata > Mammalia > Carnivora > Mustelidae > Taxidea > Taxidea taxus. The sequence goes on from RCUC01066042.1 coordinate 13,228, forward strand.
GACTGCGGAAGGGAAAGTAAAGCCTTAGAAGGGAGCTCACCGTCCGTGTGAACGTGGAACCGGGCTGGGAACTTGGTGAAACGGATTCAGATTGAACTTCTGTTGTTTTCTTCTGGAAACAGTGGAAACACATGTTGAGAAGAAATGGCAAGGAAACTGTATATTTTGTTCTAGGTTTTTCTGGGTAAGATCCTGAGTGATATCCTGGGTCACCATCACTTGGTAGGAGTATATATTGTGTCTCACGTACATGGAAGGGAAGAGTTGTGACCAGAGGCCACGGGCGCGCCGAGAAGTCTGGCCTGTCCCTTCTCTTTCTCTTGCCAGCCCAGCCCTTTCTGAGTGGGCGATTCGGAGCATTTGCCACAGATTAGTAGAGAAACTCTCGGTTTACTAGTCCCAAGGCCTCCGGTGCAGGGAAGCCTGTTCTCCTTCACTGTCGTGTTATGTGGGTTTGTGAGCCGGGACTTTTGTCCTCACTGGCGACGCCACAAACTGAGCGAGTCGTGGTTTCTAAATAACTTGATTTAAATCATCTCTTGGTGATCTTTTTTTCCTTAGTGGTTTTTCACATACACTCTATTTTCATGCAGTTAAACATACATCTGTTTCCTTATGCTTCTTTTTTAAATTCCAGCTGGCTAACCTGCGGCGTCGTATTAGTTTCGGGTGGATAGTATGGTGATTCAGCACGTGTCTGTGATTTTTTTAAAAAGTCGCACGAACGCTAACAGGTGGCGTATGGATTCCTCAGTCCGTGGTTTTAGCCCGTTTTATCCAGGTGCCCAGCCGTCGTCACCGACTGCCACGAATGCAAGGCCACATCAGTACACGTCTCTCCCCGTGGCTGGCTCACTGCGCATCCCAGGCCAGGCCTGGCTTTCCACGTGAGACCCGATGACCTCACTGTCTTGAGTGTGGTTGGTTAACTGCCTTCTCAGAACACAGCGGGGAACGACTCATAATGACAAGATTTGACAGGTCTGCCTGTGTCTTCGAACAGGGTCACCTCAATCGCAGACAGGCTGAACGTGGAATTTGCCTTGATTCACAAAGAGAGGAAGAAAGCGAACGAGGTGGACCGGATGGTTCTGGTGGGCGACGTGAAGGACCGCGTGGCCATCCTCGTGGACGACATGGCTGACACATGTGGCACCATCTGTCACGCTGCGGACAAGTATGAGGGACAGTTTGGGCAAGTGTGAGGGCATCTCATTAAGAAAGGAGAAATGGCAGCTTTTCAGAATCGGGCCGGTGTTTCCAAATTATCGCCGACTGCTTGCAGAAGGCCTCTCAGACCAAAGGACGGTCTAGGCCCATGTCTTTTTTCTCGGTAGAAAAACACCCCATGGACCTTTATGGCCCAGTTTCCATTTCCAAGGACGAGCTTTCTGTGTATTTAAAATAAAGAGTCAGAGAAGGTGCTTCTCCTAAACTAGCACAGATAGCACAGAAGGAGAGAGGCCATCTTGCGGGCTTCTTGGGGCATTTTCTTCCTTCTGTTCCGCCTTCCCTTGAGCCTCCTCGGCCCCTGGCTCCAGAAGGACTGAAGGATTGAGAGCAGGGCTGTGGGGAGTGGGGGCCGCCACCCTGCCAGGCGTGGCCGCGGAGCACCTGGGAAGGGGCCGCCTCACTTGAGACGTGCGGGGGGCAGACCGTGCCCACCGGTTTCTAACATAGTATCAAACAAAAACCACACAAACCGTGTCACTAATTGTTCTGTACCGAAGATAGCTCAAAATGATGATATTTTGGCTTTCTTAGCTTAACCCTGTGCTTCTCACCCAAGGGCCGTTTTGGTGCCCGGGAGACATTCGACGGCATCTGGAGACGTTGTTCGGTTGTCAGCAGTGAGGGAAGGGGAGGGAGAGGCCAGGGATGCCGCTCAGGAAAGAATCACAGAGGCCCAAGGCCAAGGTTGACACAAAGAGTTTTGCCACTGCATACCTCAAAAGATTCTCCTGAAGTTAATAAATGCGAAAGAAATTGGTTTTCTGTTTTTCTTTATGGAACACACTTTTTGCTTTTTAAGTCACACTAAGGGGAGAATGGGTATTTCAAGGGTATTTGTTCTTTTTTTTTTCCTTCTTCTTCTTCTTCTGTTTTACAGGCTGCTCTCGGCCGGAGCCACCAAAGTCTATGCTATCCTGACACACGGGATCTTCTCGGGACCAGCTATTTCCCGAATAAATAATGCCGCCTTTGAGGCTGTCGTCGTCACGAACACCATTCCGCAAGAGGACAAAATGAGACACTGTCCCAAGATTCAGGTACTCCTATATGGCAGGCAGAAGCGAGCAGCGTAGAACATCCCTCCAATCCCGAAAACAGCCCCGAGTCTTCCATGGGGGCCTGTGGCCTCTCCTAACCAAGGGTGCGGTTCCTGCTGGGTCCGAGAGAGGCTGGGGCCAGCGGAGGTCCGAGTTAGAAATAGTAAGCCGATCAGACCACACCAGGAGAGCAGTTGAAAACAGGCCAGGCTGAAGCTGAACAGCGTGACCATATGCCCCGGGAGCCCACCTCTGGCTCTGTACCGCCAGGCTTGAAGACTGGTGTGCACGCGGGAGCTTGCGCGTGCCTGGCCAGAGCAGCGCTGTTCGCAGTAGCCAGAAGGTGGAGGCAGCCAGGAGCCCTTTCACAGGGGAGTAGGCAGCCAAGGTGGGCTCCGGCCAGTGGAGCATCACTCAGCCTTATAGAGGAAGGGTCGTCTGGCGTAGGTGACAGCATGGGTGAACTTGAAAACGTGGTGCTCGGTGCACGCGGCGGGCCACGGGACAGGTGGTGTATGACCCCCTTCTGTGAGTGGCCCGGAGCGGTCCAGTCGAGAGACAGAAACGAGAGTGGTGGGCGCCAGGGGCTGGGGGGTGAGGACGGGGAGCTCGCGCTTGACTCGGACAGAGGCGCTGGCTGGGATAACGGAAACGTTTTGGAAATGGGCACCAGCGACGGGCCGCACGGCACTGAGAATGCGGTTAATGGTTAATTAATGGTTAATGAGTGGCGGGGTGAGTGGCCACTCTCCCATTATAGATCAGTTCCCACGAGGTTTTGAAAATGGAGGGGGAAAAAATAGGCCATGCTAAGGATATTTAGAGCTTTGCCCCTTCCTGGCTTTCCTGACTTGGAGGCCGCTGGAGAGTTGGGGGTAATCAGGTTGAACCGACGGCCTGGAACTGTGCCGAAGGGATTTGAGCCCCCCGTTTTGGCTGTATGGTGCAGGGAACCTTGGGGAGTTATTTCGTTGCTAAAAGCCTCCATTGTTACCAGCAGAGCAAGAAGGTGGAGCCCGGTGACCCACTTGGTGATTTCTGACCTGTCCAGTGGCAGCGAGGTTCATTGGAAAATGGTCAGAGTAGCTTTGTCTTCGATTTTCCTCCCTGACTGACGGTAGTTGCGAGTCTGCAGACTCTAGCCCCCGGGCCCGGTCTGGCCCACCACCTGGTTTTGTAAATAAAGTTTTATTGGAACATAGCCGCACTCATTCGTCGATGTATTGTCTGTGGCTCTTCTCACACTACAGTGGCTGAGTTGAGCCTGGCCCGCCACGCTGAAAATACTACCCCTGGGCCTTCACCGAAAACCTAGTGTGCTGACCCCTGAGTGAGGTGATCGTAAGTGACGGGGTCACTGCATTTTTGAAAACCAAGAGAGAGGAAAGCCTGCCGTGTCACGATTGAGTAAAATTAAGCCAGAGACACGCCAAGAAAAGGACGTCTCTGGCTAACAGGGACCCTGAGAAAAGCCTTTGAGTGGGCGCACTGGAAGCCTCGCCTCCCCAGCCCCACGCATGTTGGTAACTTGACAGTCGAAGCGGGGGTGGCCGGAGGGGGCGGTTGGTGGTCGCACGGCTCTGTGTGCTGGAGAAATCGTTTCTGGGCTCTGGCTTCTACGTTTTTCGCTAAATACGACTCAGGTGTCCCACCGTGCTCTCCCTTTTTCTGTTGGCCTGCAGGTTATCGATATCTCGATGATCTTGGCAGAGGCGATCCGGAGAACACACAACGGTGAATCCGTGTCCTACCTGTTCAGCCACGTGCCGCTCTAGACCCCGGACGGGGAGCGCGGGGCCGGCCCACTTGTGCGTGCTCGCCTGACTCCTTAGTTTTAGGACTCAGCAATTCTAGGATATAACGCAAAAGCATCCCATCTTGTATCCTCCAAGACGCATTGTTTCCCGACCCTTCTCAAGCTCAAGACCATTTCTTTCCAGTTTGGTGGGGGAGGGTGGTGGTTATTTGATCTTCGTGAGTGAACTGTTGTTAATGAGATACGTTTCGTCATCCCGACTTGTCCTGACAGGTGACCCTCTTCTTTGTTTTGCCAGTACTTTGAGGCCACAACTTTCAAGTATGGAATTCTACCGCCGAAGTTCATAGTTTATGTATTTCGAGGTTGCCCAAGGCGACTTCAGATTAAAGCCTTCTGTGTAAATAAGGATAATGCCTATGGACATTGGGGTGAAACTCTGTATACAGAATTAGTCTTTTACTTCCGAGGGAATCTTAGAAAATTTATGATACCCTGAGTTTGGTCTGTCTTTATTTTTTTCTTTTCAGTAACCAGGATTCAAATAAACCATTGTGGTTATTCTTAATTTGACCAGAATTTAAGCAGCCCAAGATGGCCACTGACACATTTACTTTCTGATAAACATGAGACAGCAGAGCCAATCCGTATTTTTTTTTTAATTGCCCCTTCTGAAAAACACATGATAACTCTTACTTACCTGAAATGTCATGTTCTAAAATTCCAGAATTATGCGCAGCGGTAAATCTGATTGAGGAATTGTCAAGATAGACCCTTTAGGCTCACTGGGGCCACTCACGCTGTGTTCTTCCTGTCCCGCCATCTTGTTTTATGGCCTCTTATTAGTTCCGGCTTTTACTTTGCCTTTTTTCCAATAATTTCATGTTGTGGGTTGCCGCCAAAACAAAGACTCCCCTAAGTCTCCTCAGATTTACTGGTCTGTTCATTGTTTTTAACATAATAGGCAAATTTCTGTTGAGTACCACCAAATGCATATTTATAAACATGACCTCCTTTGTTTTAATATCCTTTTGCCTTTTGTAATCAGAAGTAGCAAGTCTACTAGACTACTGATGATTTTAACTAAAACTGTTCCATGAAGAACGTGGGTAAGCAAGGCCTACTGAGAAAGTAGAGATAAGTAAGCGTTCATTGTTTTGTGATGGTAACATTCCAATGGTGGCCCAAGAGTGATGGTGGAGGCAAAGCTTGCTTTATCCACGCATGGCAAAGCCAAATCCAGAAGTAACAGTCTTGAACAGCAATCCTTAAGGTTTCAAACTTCACTACAGCAGAGGCTGAGGTTAAAAAATATCGTTTGGGGCATTGCAGAGATGAACGTCTTGCTGTTCCTTAGAATGGGTTTTGAGGAAATTTTGAGGAAAAGCATTCTAGCCCAGTAGAGTTGGCTGTGCGATGTGGATTGACTCTTTCCAGGCAGATTTGACTTGATAACGTAAAGAGCCTCCTTAGACGTATGTAATTTTTAGTTTTGATAAGTGAGGAATATCTATTTCTTGGAATTTCTATGCCTAGACCAGGGAAAATGTAGTTACAAACACACACGTAGACAGCCTTGGCATACAAGCGTAGACACGTTGACATGACTGAAAAAAAGTTGATTTAAATGTGATCCTTTCTTTTCTCTCAAGTCTAAGAGCTAGTTTCAGAATAATCTTCAGATAAAGATTTGCATGATCATTATTGAATTAACAACTGCCTCTCTCTCTCAGTCTCACTTTCTGTTTTTCAAGTAGTTCTGATACATTAACTAATTCGATTAGATTTGGCCACACACAGCGGCAACATAGACCCCCTCGACTGTGGGATGGTTTCAGTTCAAGAAAGATGATGAAGGGGGCCTCAGGAGCGGCCCGATCCCTAGACTCGCTGGCCCTTGCTCTTGTGTGCGAACCCTAAGCGAAACCACCAGATCTCTCGGGTGGGTCCGACTCACGTGTGTGGGGCCGAGCAGGGGAGCCGCAGAAATACACATGCCCCAGAGCTGCTCGTGCTCTGGCCGAAAGTGTGTTAATCCACTTTTAGATGCTCCTGTTAGAACTTGCCTCTGTTCGGATGCCCAGTAGATTCAGGCGTCTATCACTTGCAGTGCTTGTATGGGTTTAGGATATAGGATTTTAAGGTCGTCGAACACTGTACTAACACATTTCAATAAAATCGTGCTACTTCTTTCTATTATAGTTTGTGTCCTCATTGCAAAGTGCTGCGTTTTGATGGGGTTCCTGAACATGTTTGCCACTTGATGATGCTAGCCTGGCATGTAAAATTACAGAGAAGCCAGAAGTTAATTGAAGTCAGCTTTAATCCATTGTGAAAGTATTTCGGGACTTGGCCAGCCTTTCTTGCCCCAAAGGGTACCAGCTGTGCCAGGTTGATAATTCTCGATGTTGCCTCCAAAAGTCAGAAACGGCACAGTGCACTTACACATTAAAGTAGTAACAGTCTGCCTGAGAAGATCACCGTTTAAGACCCAACGTGATGGAATATACTAGAAGGGAGGAAGAAAATAAAGGAGAGGTGGGATCCCAAAACGTCACCAGCTTTACAATTACACCTAGTAATGCTGTCACACCCCTTCCGAAGTGTTTCATTTCATCCCGGCGTGTCCTTAGTGAATCTACCGGCTGACCCACAGGGTGGACAGGCTGGGGAGATCCGAAAGGGCTTTGTGAAGGGACTGCCAGTATAGATGAGGATTCGTGGTGAATGTTCCACAACCCGATGCTGTATTCCCGCTGCGACCAGAGCGAGACAGCATAGGACATTCATGTGATGTGTTTGAGTGAGGATGGCCCGTGAGAACAGAAGTTAAGGGCTGAAGCGAGTCACCATATCGCTCATGTAGATTGTGTGGAGAAGTCAACAGGATCCCTCCTCTTTACTAGGAATCTTCACCTTCCAGATTTATTTCCCTGTAGCCTGAGAACACCCCCTCCACCTTGTCCCTGCCCTTGCTTTCCAGAGCTGTGTTCTGATTGCTTTGTTTTACTGTAGCCTCTGAACTGTTTTCTCCCCTGGAAGGCAAAGCATGTGATGCTCAGAAGCGGATTTCACCACTCAGTACAGTTAAAACAGCAACGAAAGCTCTTTGGGAGGGTTGCTTCATGTCTCATGCCTCAGTTTCCATAGACGGGAAGTGGGAGAACAGGACCTCTATCGGGCAATGAGGATTGAATGAGATCTCCATACGGCGCTTAGAACGGAGTGTTTTGTACATTAATCTCACCTTTTAGAGCAGGCATCTTAAATCTTCCCTCTGAAACGATAAGTAGATGTGAAGCAGCAAGATTTTCACGCATTTTCTGGATGTTCAGCCGCGGGCACGTGTGGTCTAGTCACAAGCACCAGCCCCTCACCCAGAGGCACATTGTCCCGGCGTGTGACCGTCTCTGTCCACGGCAGCGTTCGGTGGCAACAAATGATCGTGTGTTGAAAATCCCTCCAGTGGCTGTAGAGGTGGCGGGCAAGAATGGCCTACAGTAACTGACGTTCTCTTTTGGTTACATGTATGCCCGTGAATCCTTAGCTGGGGGAAAAAAATACAAACCGCCCTTATTCTTTATACTGGGCACCGCTTTCGGTTGGTTTTGTGCTGGGATGGAGAATCGAATCGGATTGTTGTGAATGGCCTCGACTGATCATGGTCACGGTCTCTGTTGTTGGCTTTGAATTTCTTGCTGCATAATCAGAGATACGGGAACACTTGATTCCAGTGACCTTGCGGGCTCCAGCCTTGGCAGAGGATCCCTGTGCCTGAGCCCACACCACACCTGGCACTACCTTGTCCTTGAAGAGGTGCGGGTCATGAAACATGGAGTTTCTGTACCTGTGGGTATGGGCCTTTTCTTCCAGCATCTCGTGAATGCCGAGGTGAGCATGAATGAAGTAGTCCTTCTTAGACTTCGTAGCCTTGGCTACGGCTGCCACCACCCTGGGCCGCACTTGCTCCTCGTCGTCCCCCGCCCCGCCCCACCCCTGCCCCGGTTCACAGTGTTCTAATGGCAGAGTCCCCCGGCCAAAAGGAAAACCAGCACAAGTCATTTAAATTTTTTTTTACATTTTAAAAGAGCAATGAAAAGAGACCGGCAAAGCGAAAGGCTGGCATGCTGTGGACAGTGTTCTAAATGGGGAGCGTGGTGACCTAGAGCCTGGTTCCTGATATGTCACTAGCAAGCTGTGTTACCTTGGGAAAATGTCTACACCACTCTGAGTCTGAGTATTTACCAAAATGAGAGGGCTGATGATTGCTGGAGTCCCCTGGGATAGGGGTTTTCACAGTTTTCATGGCTACGCTATCTATTCTAGATTTAGTGGGAATAGCTAGTAACTGAAGGTTGTGGTCCCCAAGAGGCAAAGAAGATACTTTCCCATCAGGGAAACCACTTATTTTGGCTGGCTGGGAACTTTCTCAATTTTAGCGCCATAAACCTTGTACCCCAAGAAGCCCCTCCATTCTGAGCAAACCAGCATGCTTGGTCACCCCCATTCTGTCTTCTAAGGTAGATGGTTCTGGATCCCTAGTGCTTGCCTCAGCTGAGGAATCCCACAAGTGTGGCTCAGATTTTGTGCCAGTTGTAACAAAAAGCAGTCTATATCACAAGCCCGACTCGGTGCCAGTGACCTGTGATGTCACGGTTATCACAAAATGCCTTGTCGAATCACTAGAAGCCAAAGAGCTGTAGCCACAAATAAAGGAGGAAAAAGGGAGGCGCTTCTAGAAAATGCACTTGAGACCCCGTGGGATGGCCAGTCCATGGCATAGCTGCTCTCAATCCCCTAAGTGGTCCTTAGAGACCCCAGGGCACAGTCCAAGGAAAAGGCAGAGTGTCCCGAATGTTCATTTTGGTGTATATTGCTATAGAATGAACTCAGGAAGTGCCACTGACATGTGCTCATCTGACCAAGGAACGGACCCTAAATTTGTTTAAACCCCAGAATATCCTCTGTGTGGGCCCAGGGCTACTGAGCACTCTTCTAGTACTGCAAAGGGGACAAACCCCCGTCCTCAGCAACGGTGTGCTCATTTCCCCGCTGACTGCGTTCAGAGCCTTCGGAAGACAACGCTGGGTGAAGACAAAATTCACAGACACAGTCCTACGAGTTAAAGAGTGTGTGGGGGGAAAACCAGATGGCACAAGAAGGCCAGTTTTTGATGAGTCACTAATTCCTTCCCGCTTTGTATCGGCGCAGTCACGAACACGGTTCTGAGCCTGGTCATTTGAAGCTGTTTTGTTGTACGCACACAAGTTCGGCACTAGTTGATCTGAGAAATGCACTTGCTTCCGTGGATTTTGAGTGGACGCGATCATTTATTTGGGGCCAAGGCCACCAAATAAGCGGTGGGTGGTCAGAAAGAGCTGGTCACAACGCTTTCTCCGCCTCCCCGTTTGTTGCTATATCCTGCTTTGGTTTTGTGTACGTTTGATGGTGTAAAAAAAAAAAATCTGGTGTGAAAAAAAAAATCTGAAGTCAGAATCCTTTCTATCTTAAGCCCACTGAGGCAGCCACACTCAGCATTAAACGTCAACAGAACAACAGTTAAAAACAGCCTTTAAGATGCTTTATTGTCTTAACAGCCATTTCTGCTGCGCTTCTGCTGTTAAGCACTTTTTCCTAAGTTTACTAGCTTCTTCTGTTGATCACATATTTTCCCCAGAGCCAGTTCCCCAAGAAGTGCCTGGAGTCCCTGACAGAGGCATTTCAGAATGGGGGAACGGGGGCAGGGAAGACCAGAGGTGAGGAAGGAAAACGGGGCGGGGGGGATGGTGAAGGTAGAGAGGAGAATGGGGGGGATCTGGGGGGTAGCTGAGAGAAGGGGAGGGAAGCTGGATGAGCTACTGAGGACTAGCCTTTCCCTGGGCTCAGATGCCTCTCCTCATCTGAGGGACAGATCTCCTCTGCTCCCTCCTTTTGTCTCTCTGTCCCTGTGGCTGTTTTCTTTTATTTCCCCAGGAGAATTATGTCCGGGTTACTCCACCTCAGAGCACTACTGGTATTTTGGGCTGGATCATGCCGCGAACTCAACTAAGAGACGTAAGTAGTAATGCTCCCCCAACCCCCCACCGCGCACACACACATTTGTAACAACGAAAAGCATGTCTCCAGACATTGTCGCATGCTCCCTGCGTGGGGGGGGCGGGGGAGCGGGAGGAGTGCAAACTTGCCCCTGGTCGAGAACCACTCGAGAACCACTGATGGATTCCAACCAGGACCTTCTTCCTTGAGCCTCTTTCCTGACATTCATTCAAGCCAGAATTCCGGAGTAGATCCATCCTGGCTTCAGGACCAATTTCAAGTAAAAAAGCATTCTGGAACAAAATGAGTAAGGCAATGGCAATCATCGATCGCTTAAGAAAATGAAGCGGCATTGTTTCGGCAGGACTTGAAATCAACACCGAAATAATCACAGTATCCTTTCGATGCAGGGCTACGCACCCGGATCCCTGCGCCTGGCAGGAGTCAGGTGAGATTTCGGTAAGTCACGAAGTCACTGGTTTGCTCAGTTTCCCCTAGGGATGGTTCCAGCCACAAGACGGGTCACCAGGGGTGGGGTTTTTTCAGTTTTGTTTTAATCAAGAAACTGACGAAAACAGAGCGACTTTCAAAGAGGTGACTGAGTTTTAGTCTGACTGCAAGTGACCTCCGGAGAGCAGTTTTTGGTGCGCCGGGCAAGTGGCGGGTTTCCCGGCCCCTTGGTGAATTTTCACCCTGCTGCGAGAGGCCGGCAGGAAGACTAATGATCCTGGCGAAGGCCATCGAACTCCTGTGCGAGGACATGGCCTAAGCCCTCCATGCCTAAACCACAGAGCCTGTCGCCTCTCTTGTGAAACGTCACGGAATTGATCAGAATCTGGAATGAGATGGAACATTCGAGACCAAATGAGTCCCCTCTCATTTTACAGGCAAGGAAACTAAGGCTCAAAGGGATGAAGTGACGGGCTCAGTAAGGCCACACAGGTCCTTAGAAGAAACAGGACCTCTCGCTGCTTTGACCGAGAGGAGATGTTTACTGAAACGCAGGCCACCTCTGATGACTAGCCACTGTATCACGAAGGCGCACTGTATCATTAAGCCTCAGAGCAGTGAGGAAAAGCACAAATTATGCTGTGCTAGCCTCCATCAACCTGAATGCTTGCGTCTGTAGATTTGGTCGTTCACCTTTCTTCCAGAACATCTTCATTGTACTCTCCGCCTTTGCCTGGTCCTTCCTCAGTGTCATACCAATATGGGGAGATTCCACATAACGGCCCTGGGTCATGGATGGTTTTCAGATAATGGTAATTTTGTAGGACAGTGATTCTCCAAGTGTGGTCCTGGACAAGCAACATCTCCATCACCGATAAAGGCCAAATTTGGATAAAGGCCAAATCTCGGGCCCCATCCAGCCATATTATATCAAAAACTCTGAGTAGAGGGATGTGGCATGCATGGGGGGGGGCAACAATGGGAGTTTAGTACACCAAAGTTTGAGAACTACTCTGCAAGGCCAAGTTTTCTAGGATGGTAGCTGGCAAACTTGGTTGCATATTGGAACCACCTAAGGAGCTTCAATAACACTGATCAAAACAAAATTGATTTAAAAAAAAAATGTGTCATCATGTGTGGTGGTGGAAGTTAAGTAGACACTGTGGTGATCATTTCTCAGGATATACAAATATCAAATCATCACATTGTACATCTAAAACTAATATAATGTCATATGTCAATTACATCTCAATTTAAAAAACAATGAAATGGGGGTGCCTGGGTGGCTTCATTGGTTAAGCGTCTGCCTTTGGCTCAGGTCATGATCTCAGGGTCCTGGGATCCAGCCCCGTGTTGGGCTCCCTGCTCAGCGGGGATTCTGCTTCCCCCTCTGCCTGCCACTCCCCCTGCTTGTGTGCTCTTTCTCTCTGACAAATAAACAAATAAAGTCTTTTTAAAAAACAAAACAACAACAACAAAACCAGTGAAATTGTTGCCTCGCCCTTGCCGAGGTAGTGATCCCCGTGTGTCATGGAGGAGAGGAGCCTTTCCTACTTTAATAAACGGGCTTCTGACTCTGGTAAGTTAGTCACATTTTATTGTGCATCATTGGAACTCTTGTATTTGACTCAAAAGTTAGGCCTGCTTTGTAGACATTTGGAGGGAACAACGGTTTTCGACTTATTTGATGATTCAAATGTACCTAGAATAGAAGTTCAGGGTGTTTGTGTCACCTTAACTGTCATTGCCAGATACTTAGTTTCTTGGGGTATTTGAGTTGCTTCTAATGCTTTTATTTTATTTTTTATTTTTTTAAGATTTTATTTATTTATTTGAGAGAGCATGAGTGGAGATGAAGGGGCAGAGGGAAGAGAGGGAGAAGCAGGCTCCCTGCTGAGCAGGGAGTCCGATTTGGGGCTCGATCCCAGGACCCTGTGACCATGACCTGAGCCAAAGTCAGATGTTTAACCTACTGAGCCTCCTAGACACCCCTCTAATGTTTTGATTTTATGAAGAGAAAAAGACAATGCTGGTTTTCCAGGAACACAAAGTAGAAGGTAATGCTCTTATATTATTAATATTCCATTGGTGAAAATACAGTTATTACCAAAAAAATATTAAAACAAATAGTACTTTGTGAATAAGGGATTCAACACACAGTGCTTAATACCTAATTAATTTCCAATGGTTCTATTAATGTGAGACTCTCCTTTAGAATGGAAGGAGGGAAGCTAGAACCAAGAGAAAAGTAATTGAAGTAGTTTTATTTAACACCAATTTTTTTTAATATCATTGGTTAGGTAAAGAACAATAAAAAGTCAGTGAAATCATGGTTACTTTTTCAAATCTGAATTCCATAGGGTAGGCCACAGGCTGGAAAGCCGGGCAGGATTTCTATGTTACAGTCTTAGGGCAGAATTCCTTGTCCTGTGGGAAATCAGTTTATGCTTTTAAGGTCTTCAACTAACTGGGTGAGGCCCACCCACGTTATCAAGGACAATTTCCTTTGCTTAAAGTCAACTGATTATGTAAAGGTTAATCACATCCTCAAAATACTGTCACAGCAGCATCTCAGGTGTTGTGAATGATGGTGCTTCCAAGTCAACCAACCCGTCAGCAAATCCCAAGTGAGTGTCTTTCCATTGTGCCTCGCTACAAATGAATCCACTCATGGGGCTATGGAAACCCCATGACCAGACAGACCACTGGTTGGAGACCATTACATCCATAAATAGCCTTTTCTCTTTTAACCACATTATCTACCCCATTATTTGCATCTGGGGCCTTTTTTTTTCAAAGCATCTGACCCTTTGGAGTCATCTGGTGAACACTAGTACTTATAGGGAAGGTTTTTATTATACGAATTTGCATATCCTGTCGAGGACATCTTCAGAACACTTTCATTTCAAGGTGAAATGAAACTTACAGGACTAAGCAGCAAGACACTTGGTGTTTCAGTTTATGGTGGGGGAGGGAGAACAGAAAACAAGGTTAATGATGATCCTGGGGCTTTGCAATGAATTCTGTAGTCTGTGTTCTCCTTCTGCCTCTCACAGAGAGCGGGCTCATGGTATCAGCAAATTTCTAACAAAGAATATTATTTGAAGACGGTCAAGGTTGCATCTCACTGAAGGGGTTAAAAGTTCAGGCTCGTTACAAAAATACCATGATTCTTGCCATTAAAGTCCTCTCTCCCTTTTCGCAAGCAGTCCCTGACTGCCAGCATCCATGAGGGAGAACAGCAGAAATCGGGGAGGTGGTGGGGTAAATACCTACCTCTCACTCCCATGTTCACCCAAATCAAGAAACTCGCAGAGAAACGTAAGAAGTCATACTTGCCCATGCTGGGAACTCAGCATTTGGAGGACTGGAGCAATTTGTATAAAGGGACTTACTTACGTTCCCTTCGACTTTGGGAGAGTATGTATGATGAAGTTTCTGCAGAACTACTTTGATGTCTGTGTCAAAGTCAAATGACTGGACAGGGACTCCAATGTGGGGCTTCCTGTCACCAGCCGAGTGCTTGTTCCCCCACCACACTGGATGCCAGCTCGAGTCTGCACTTGCTTTCCATGTCAGAGACCTTATCCCAGGAGTTCTGTGATGCTTAAGTCTCTAGATTAAAATACGACACTAAACCAGGACTATGAGATGAAATCCAGGATACCCAAGTAAATGTGAATTTCAGATAAACAAGAAATAATTGTTTAGGATAAGCCTGTGCCAATTTGCTAAATTTAGCAACCCTGCACAAAGCCTTAACGACCCATCAAGGACCACTCCTGATCCTCTTTATTTCCACCAAAAAGGAGAAAAGAAATGCAGTCAGACTTAGAAAACCAAGTACGGAGGCATCCAGCCAATGAGAGGCCTGTTTTCATGGGACAACTTGAAGCAGTCTATCTTCAACGTCCAGTAATTTCTCTTGAGCTAACGAAGCCACAGGGGACTGGGCTGACAACCTGGCCATCTTCTCTGTCATCACTCAGCCTCTGGGGTAGTTGACAGTAAACCCTTCAGCAGGAGGTCCTTTGTAGTTCAAGGTTAGTCGCTGCACTGCCGCTCGTAACAGCGAAGATCTGAATCAAGCCACATGTCCATCGATAGAGTGATGCTCAGACAACTTGTGGAATATCCAGAAACGGGATGCTTTCTAGCTGTGGGAGAAGCAGGAGGAAGCTCCCCATACATTCTCAGGGGCAGAAGGCATAGAAGAACTCTGAATGGCAAAAGCAAGAGAGGAATAAAGTATTTGCTAATAACAAAGTGTACTGGGACCCAACCCAAGTTCGGCTGGCCTTCGTCCCAAAAGGCCATCACTCAAGGGACTGGCTTAGAGTGGGAAGGAATAGGAGGTTTATTCAGGAGTTTGGCCGCCTGGGGAGAAGGCAGACTCTTGTTCGAAGGCCAACCCCGGGGTTTCTGCCTGGCCCAGGGCTTCTCAAAGAGGCTCAAGGTAGTTCATTGGCAAAGGGAGTGCAGTGGCCTGCCACATTTCTTGATGTCATGCAGCATCCATGGTACCAGCTACAAACGCTATCTTGGTGCTCAGGCTGGAGCCATTGGTGTCCAGTTTCTGCTTCGTGATGTGTGGAGGACCTGGTTCTTTCTGCAAAGAAGGGCAAGGTCTACGGACACAAAGGGAGGTTAGTAAAATCCTTTGCGTGACTTAAAAAGGAAAAACATTTTGCTACAAAAGTAGCTGGGCTAATCAGAAAGCCAAGGCTGCTTCTGACAGACGGGCTGGCTTCTGTGGCCTGGGAAAGTTCTGGTCATTCACTCCCAGAGGCTGGGGGTCTGCTGATAGAAGGAAACTTGGGAAAGATGAGTAAGGATAAACCACAGACAGTGGCTTCTTGTGGAGAAGTGGGTGGGGTGGGGTTGGAATCAGGTTGATGGTGCATCAGGAGAGGGGACAACACAGCAGGCTCTAGAAAGGCCCACTTTTAAGTTTGGCCTTTGCAATCTGGAGACTGGGATTTTGAGTGGGTTCTCACCATTCCCAGAATTGATAAGAGTGGCTCCCTGCAAATCAGCTGTTTTTGTGAACTCTATGATGTATGTCGAACACTGGCTGACTGTCCAGGAGCCTGGAATGTTGGCATGTGCTAGGTAGAGGGTGCCTACGTGACCAGTCCCCCACAAAAAACCCTGGGCACTGCACCTCTGAAGGGAATTTCCCCGGTAGACAATATTTTACGTGTGTCTTGTCAACTGATTGCCGAGGGAATTAAGTGCTTCCTGTGGGCCTCCCCTGGGAGAAGATTCTGGAAGCTTATGTTGGGCTTCCTCTGGTCATTGCCCCATGCACATTTTCTCTTTGCTGCTTTTGGTTTGTGTCCTTTCACTATAAAGAATTGTTGCTGTGGGTAAACTATATGCTAAGTCCCATGAATCCTCCTCGTGAATCATTAAACCTGGGGGTGACCTTGGGGATCCCAAGCACAATTTCTCCCCCTCTCTCTATCTATAAAAGTTCTATACCACATAAATGTATGCTATCTATTAAAATACAAAACAGAAGTCCTTTATATTTGCCTAAGAGCCCCATCAGTCTATCTCCCTTCCTTCCTTTTCTTTTTCTGTTTTCTATACATTAGTTCTTGCCTTATGATCATGTGTTTTCTATTAAAAGTTAAGAAAAAGTTAAAGGCCTTGCCTTATATTTGCCCAAGTAAAAGCACCATTCAAATTGTTCTCAGAGAAGGGTGCCTGGGAGGCTCAGTCGGCTGGGCATCCGACTCTTGATTTTGGCTGGGGTGGTGGTCTCGGTGTCATGGTCTTGGGGTCCTGGGATCTAGCTCCACGGCAGGCTCCCTGCTCAGTGAGAGGGCTGTTTCTCCCTGTGCCCCTCCCCCTGCTCTCTCTCTCTCTCTCAAATAAAGCCTTAAAAAAAAAAACCCAAACCAAAAAACCCAAAATGTTTTCAGAGAGAGGAGCGGGTGGGGTTGGGGTTGGGAGGTGGGGGAAGAGAGAAGAAACATGAAAGGAAAGAATATAACATATTTTGCTGCCTTGATCTCTAAGGAGACAGAAAATTCTTGTAGCTTTTAAACAGCAGTGTTCGGGGTTTTTTTTAGTTTTTGTAAAAAACAAAACAAAACACTTTTTTCCAGCTTTTACACCTTAATGTTTCAAAATCTCAGGGCTTTGTTCCGGAAGAATTTGTCCCTCTTTGTATATAGGAAATTGTCCAGCACATAACTGGAAATACGGGTCTATTATTCAGGAAAACATTTTTGTCATAGAGCTTAAAGTTACCTTCGGGTGTGATACCATACATCAAAAAAAAAAAAAAAAAAAGGTTTTGTATAAAGAAAGAGTGTAAAAATTTACAGAGACAAAACCAAACTCACTGTGTGAACACTTGAATGTCTCCTGAATCGGGGGATGGGGGGAAGCTATAAAGGATGGTTTGGGGACACACTGGGGACATGTGAATATAGAAAGAACATGAGATGTGATTATGGGATTGTTGTTAACTCACAGGTGTCATCCTTGTTTTAGGAGATACAGGCTTACCTGCTTAGGGTAAAATGTCATGTTGTTTGCAACTTTCAAATGATTAAGAAAACAAATATATACATATATACATATATATCCACAAACAGAGAGAAAACCAAAGGGGCCCATGCTTAACTGTCGCACACAGACTTGGTCGTATAATTCCTTCCACTCTTCTATAAAGCAAGATCAAGTTGGGCAGAAAAAGAAAGATTTTATTTAAACAACCAGGCTACTGACATAATTGAAGTTAAAGTAGAATGATTTTAAAGAATATTAAAGAATAATATCCATTATTAGAAAATCAGTAATCACTCTGCTACTGAATTCACCACATTGATTTAAGGAGGACTTAGGATCTCTTGAATTAAAAAAAACCATAGGCTTTCTTCATGCTCAATGACTAGACAAGAGGCACTTAATCAAACTGGGTCATTTATTTTTTTTAAAGATTTTATTTATTTACTTGACAGAGAGAGGGAGAGAGAGCAAGCAAGCACAGGCAGAGGCAGAGGGAGAAGCAGGCTCCCTGCTGAGCAAGGAGCCCGATGCGTGATGAGCCGAAGGCAGCCGCTTAACCAACTGAACTACCCAGGCGTCCCCAAACTGGGTCATTTAAACAGCTAGTGAAACTCAACAGATGACTGGTGACTTCAATTGATTAATCTGTGTCAAGATTAACCTAATTGATTGAACTGTGTCAAGATTAACCTAATTGATTGAATTGTTCTTGTGTTCACGATCACTTTCATCTTATCATCATAAAGCTTGATTTCTTCAGCACCCACTATGGACAGGATGCTGGGGACAATGCCTCCCTAACTCTTGGGGTCTGTAGTATCCTTGGAGGGCTAGGAGATACAAATCAAAGATCAATACAAGAAAGCATAATCAATACATTTCTCAGGATCTTACCGTATGAAACCTGGAATTGTCTTTGCTGATCACAAAGCCTCATCCCTCCCTGACAGATGAGAGAGCAGATTTACTTTTATGTAGTCAAATATTTCAGTGTCTCTTTTCAGACTCTGAGGTTGCTGCTGTTGGGTTTTTGTTTGTTTGCTGTTGTCTTCTTACGTAGAACAATTTTCTCACTTTAAGATTGTAAAAATACCTCTCTCTAGTTCCTTTTAGTACTTTTAATGTTCAAGGTCTTACATTTAACTTTTTGAACTGTCTGGAGTTAATTTTGATGTAAGAAACGGAGGTAGGACTAGAGCTTAATTGTTTGTAAACTTTATTAAGGCAGCCGCCCAACATTATTTTAATAATTTCTTTAGTCATTGATGTGAGTTTAAAGTAATGTCCTATATGCGCCTCTTTGCTTAATTCTGACATCTCCTCTCTTCCATTGACACACTGGGACTGCGCTGTCGGCAATGTGGAGTTATAATGTGTTTATAGATCTGGAAGTGAAATCCTCCCTTTGGTACTTTCCCAGTTAGAAATTACCTGCCTGTTCTCGCATGTGGTCTTGACCCAGTCAGATCCAGCACCTCGTTTCTGTAACAAATACTTACTCTATGAAAGCAGGTGACACTGGGGACATAGTGGGCAAACTGGAATACCAAATCAACATGAGATGATACAATGGGGTTATTGTTCATTCTCTTAGGGGTCATCCTTATTTTAGGAGATAATCTTCACCTTTGGGATAAAGCAGAATGCCCAGCCGATTTCCCAAGCGCCTCCCGTTTCGAGTCAGTCTGGCAAATCACTCGTGCTATTTGGTTGTGGTCGCACAGCATGCAAGATTTCCATTTTTTACAGTGTTGTGGACTCTAGCCCTAACGGTGAGCTATTTCTCTTCATTTATTTACAGCTTCTTCATGGACTCCAGGGTCTGGGCAGGCAACAGCAGCACGTGCAAAGAAAGAAATTGATGAATTTAGCAAAGTGCCTTTTAAAGACAGTACAGACAGGATTCAGGGAAATCAGGGCAGGTCTTCGCAACCCCAGGCCTCCAGTGGCAAGGGGAAGGAACAGTCAGCAGTATTCGGAAAGAGCAGTGTCAAGGAGAGTGTCGCCTGACACGGAGCTGGATGGAAAGGCAGGCAGAGTGGACCTGGCGGCAGGTGGAAAGCCCACAGCCCGTGACGTAGAATATTCTAGTCTCCTGCCTTCCTCTTACCTCCTTCATTCCTAAACATTCTGTGCTGGTTTTCTTCCCAAGTAGTTCGTATTTTTGTTACTGTTTTCAATGGGATCTCTCCTCCTGTTGCCACTTGGGATCGGTCATTGTTTACATGTGAGACAACAATCCTTTTGTACATGTTGTTGCACAGCAATTTGGTCTGGTAAGAAGATAGTTGACGTTTCCCGCCTGTGTAACTATTGCTTACCTGCTTTGCGTGTCAATTTCAGTACTCATAAAAATATAATGCTATGTTTACTCCTTTTTTATTCATTTACTTATTTTTAGTATTTGATGAGTTAATATATACAAAGCAGTAAAAAACAGTGGCTCGTAACAAGTCCCCCCGACCCCCGCCACCCTGGAGAGATCTCTATTTCTATTGTATCTAGTCATTTTTCAGCCGATCTGGTGACTTTTCAGTATATTAACCCTGATCACTATCAGCTGATCTCCCCACACCAACTTGCATTTTTCAAATTCTCTCCAGGTGGACGAGGCAGACTCAAGACCTTTAAACGTAACAACCGATAGTTTGACTGCCTGGTGGAAGGACACGATTATCAGTGAAGAAGGGGACAGTTCTCCAGAACACCCCACTTTGAGAAGCAAGGCTTCGTATGACTCCAGGTGATAAGGGCAGTTGATCTATTTTACTGAAGTGAGTCAGCCAGCTGGGAGATCTGCCCCGGCTTCCAAACCAGAGGGGCCCTCTTGATGGTGGGGGCGGGGTGTGAAGGCAGAGCAAGGTAAATTTAGACCTGTCTCTCTGACATCTATAGAACAGTGGCTCTCAACCTGGGGCTCGTTGGGCCCCCAGGGGATATTTTGCAATGTCTGGAGACATCTGTGGTCGTCACAACTGGAAGGGCAGTGTTTCTGGCATCTCGTGGGGAGGGGTCAGGGACGCTGCTCAACATCTTACGAGGCGGCAAAGAATTATCTCCCCAAAAAGGTCCAGAGAGCTGAGGTTGAGAGGGTCGCCCATTCAAAGAAGGAAGGTCCGCCTCCAGGCTTGTTTGCATTTAGACAAGACATTGCCCCTGTGACAGTGGTAGAAGTAAGAGGAACCTGGTGCTTCTGCAAACCTCCTGTCTGGGGTGGTTTAACAGTCATGCTCCTCCCCGTCCCCAACCTTGTCCTCGCACTGGGAAGCCGTCCGGCTGGTAGCGTGCACCTTCTGGGACCCCATGGTCCATGAGTACCATCTCTTATCTCCGAAGACTCCAGACTTAGAATCACTCCATGCAACCCAGAAAGGTATTTTTCTACCCGTGGACAAATTTGGGTAGTTTAATTAGGTGTGTGCGCCGTTCTCAGGGAGTGGGGAGGAGAGGAGAGGGAACCCAAATCATATGCCAAAAAAAAAATTTTTTTTAATCTAAAGAAAAATTTGGTAGTCTAAAATGTCAATTCTTTGAAGATAATGTCAGTTTCATAATATTAGAACTGGTTTTCTGGAGTCTACCTCTAGTTTACATAACTTTGAGGAAGTAAATACTACTAATGGCTGTTTCCAAGAGCACATTTTCCAGTGACGTCCCGGTGTGTTTTGAAGCTACAGTCCTTTAGCCTCTCTGCAATGTAAAATGCAGTGTTTTCTCTTTATCTTAGTTGATGCTGTTGGGTCCATCGCAGGCTGATCTTGACATCTTTCCTGCTCTGCTCTGTACAACCAGACTTCTCTATTTCTCTGTGGAAGAAGACTAAAAAGGGTAAGAACGGCCACAAGATTCCCTAAAAAAGTGTTCTCGGTCATCTTGGTGGGAAGAACCGAAACCAGCTGGCCAGAGAGATATTTAAGAATTTGTATTTTAGTTATTTGCAGGAGGCGGGGGGAAATCTTCGTCATCGATATTTCATAATCAAGATGAATCGTGGCATTATGTAAATTCAGATTAATCAACACTTGCTCTGTCCAACTTCCTGCAAGAGTTAATGCGAGCTGTGGTGGGAGAAACAGATGTTTGAATTAGGGAAATCACTTCTATGGCCTTCATTCGTACATCCGACGTTTCGGGC
This sequence comes from Taxidea taxus jeffersonii, assembly GCA_003697995.1. NCBI lineage: Eukaryota > Metazoa > Chordata > Mammalia > Carnivora > Mustelidae > Taxidea > Taxidea taxus. Next base: position 34,400 of record RCUC01066042.1, read on the forward strand.
GTTGAAACCATACAAATCACTGAAGTTACTTTGTGCTTTTTCCAGCCTGTGGTGTCCTCTGAGCGAGTACATATGTGGGCGGGGGGGGGGGGGGGCACCTAGGACCAGCCGCTCAGGAGACCCGTGCTGGCAAAGAGACCAGGGGTGTTGGTGGACAGTCGTGACGGCTTCAAGAGCGGGCTTTGTTCGGAACTGTTGTGGGGAGGTGGAGGGGAGAGGCCTCGGTAGAGAACTGGGGATTTATAGCCGAGGAGTAGGGTGGCTGTGGGTAGATGGAAAACGACAAAGGCAAAAAGTCAAGGGTGGGGGCGGCTTCTGGATAAACCGACTGGACGGGATTCTTGCTGTAAGCAGGCCAGGGAGATCAGCGATCACCCGGAGGAGGGGAGGGGCTGAGGGATCTGAGCAGTATCAAGGATGATCAGAGATCAATGGTGAGGGATTCTCGTTACACTGACCTAACAGGACTGAAACTGGGAATGCTGACCCAGAAACCCAAAGATCAAGACCTAGTGACTTCGAGGAGCCCAAGATCAAAGATCAAGGCAGAACATTATAAGAACCTCTCCAGGCGCCCTTCAGGGCCAACCAGGAGGCTCAAGTCACAGAATATGTGTTCAGGTTCTTTGCAAGCAGCATGAGCTATTAGGGGTGTCAAAAATTAGTCAAAAAAAGACATCAGTGGCCTTTTTCTGAAATTATTTGTCACCCAAATGAGCCATGATGGAGGACGTTCAGCAGGAACCCCTGCCGATTTCTAGATCTGAGTGTGGGCCCCACGGCTCATTTTGGGCCTGAGTCCGAATGAAGGATTAACCACAGTGTGGGGTGGGGGGCTGTGTTGCAAAGGAAACAACTGCTTATAGTTTCATTTCCTAGAAACTCATATGTCTATTTTTATGCAAACCCATGCCCACATCTGCCTTTGGCCCTTGAGGGGTGGCATGAGGGCGCCAGTAACAATAGAGAACGGGCAGGTTTACTGACCCCTCGCTGTGTAGGCCAGGCATCATGCCAAGGGCTTCATGTCTAAGGTTCTGTTTCAGCTTCAAAGCAGCCCTGTGAAGCCCAGATGAGGCTTCAGGAGGTTTTAAGAAGCTTGAGTGGTCTCAGCCAGGAAGCCCAACTCCGGGAGGCACACTCGAGCCCCTCTGCTCTGTGCACCTAAACCAAGCCCATCACAGAGTGCTATCCAGGAGACACTCAGAACCTGTGAAACTCCATAATGATACCTTATTCCTGACGAGTGAAGGGGCACTTGGTAGATCTTTCATAAGAAAAGACTTGGAAACAATTCTCAAAAGAAGAGCTACAAGAGGCCAAGAAGTACAGGGAAATGATTCAACCTTATTAATAGTTATAGGTCCTGTCCTTTGATATGGAAACTCCACTTCTAGAACTCTTTTTAAAGACATGATCAAGGATGTGGCAAATTATTTATCAAGGTTTTCAATGCAGCATGGCAAAGAGAATATCTCATGTCAGATGTTGGGGAGGGATTACTTAATTGTGGTCCTCCATTTAATGGTATATTATACAATCATCAAATCATGTTTTAATTAATTTTTAAAGATTTTATTTATTTTAGAACGAGCTTGTGGATGGGGGCATGGGGGTGGGCGTGAGCAGAGGGGAGGAGAAAGGAAGGAAAGGTCTCAAGCAGACGTTTACTCAATGTTGGTTAATCTGGGGGCACGGTTTATGTGAATACACATGTTACCTATTTTTCTTAGTGGTTTTGCAAAGGAGCCCCACATTCTGACCATTTTACCATTGAGAAATCAAGGTGCTCCTGAGGTAAAGTGATTCACCAAAGTCTGAGAGCTCTTATGTGGCAGAATAAGAATTTAAGATCAAATCGTACTGGGACACTTGGGTGGCTCAGTCGGTTGAGCGTTAGACTCTTGATTTCCGCTCAGGTCATGATCTCAGGGTCGGGAGATCAAGCCCCACATCAGGCTCCACACTCAGCGGGAAGTCTGAGAGTCTCTCTCTTTCCCTTTGCCTCTGCCCCTCTCCCCCTCCTGCTCGTGCTTTCTTTCTCTTTCTAAAATAAATAAATCTTTTTTAAAAAATGAAATCTTTCCCCCAACAAAACCCTAGCTAAGGCTGGAATGCTTTGCATTATGTGAAATAGACACAGCAGTACGGAGATCAGTATTAGAAAGAAACATGCCAGTAGGTAACCGTGGCTAAGCAATTTTAAAAGTAAAAACATTCTGCTGCTCGTTACTATAGCAAATTTCTCTGTGGCCAAGCAAAGAGGTAATGAGAAATTTATTTACTAAATTAATCAAGCCTGATCATTTCAATATTTGAAAAATTGTGCTAAAATTAACAGTCATTACAGATGGACAGCAGTGTCTTTGCACACCAAGAGCAGATCCCTCGTGTCTCAGAAGCTTGCCAAAGCTTAGAGCTGAGCGGTGTGTTGTGGCCACAGCCCATACCCTCCTTGCCGCCTGTGTTTGCACAGCCTACAAGCTAAGAAACCTTTTATGTTCTTAAGGGATTGAAAAAGTCAAAGGAAGGGGGCACCCAGGTGGCTCAGTCAGTTAAGCGTCTGCCTTCGGCTCAGGTCATGATCGCAGGGTCTGGGGATTGAGTCCTTCATCGGGCTCCCTGCTCAGCGGGGAGTCTGCTCTTCCTTCTCCCCCTGCCCCTTCCCCCCTTTCATGCACTGTCCCTCTCAAATAAACTCTTAAAAAAAGAAAAAGAAAGAGGCAGAAGAATACTATTTCATGACCCATCCCAGTTACGTTAAACTCAAACTTCAGTGCTCACAGTTTGATTGTTTGTTCAGATGTTTTCTCTAACCGCCTTCGCACTACGTGACAATCTCCTTGCTGGCTGAGCTGTGACAGACACTGGATGGCCAGCAAAACACAAATTCTAACTGGCCCCTTACAGAAACGTGTGCCAATGGCTTGGTGGTGGTTTAAGGCAAGCAAGCAGACGGGATGTAAGGTCAAATAAGATTTAATATCTTCTGGTCTTTGGTGCTTATTGTGATGCGTAATAGCCATCAAGCTGCTAATTTATCTAAGACTACTTTATATCATTTTATTCTTTTATTTTGAAAACTAGGTCTGTTGGGCTAAAATGGTAGGAAATAAATGATCTAAAGTCTCTATTTTTAGAGTAAGTCAGTTATATCCTTATACTTTTTTTTGGTTATATAATGAGACTTTGACATTTATGGTAATTATACTTTACAGAGATTAGCCTATAATTAGAAATCTTTCAAAATTTGCCCAAAAAAAGGGGTGGTTATTTTGTCAAAAATGTATTAGGGTAATTCCAAGTGGGGTCTCAGTCTATAAAGCAAATAGAAAAAGAAGGAAATCAGAGGCTCCTGAGATAAAATGATTCACCAAAGTTAAGTTTAACTTCCTTATTCTTGGGGCTTGGAGCAAGGAGCCTGAGGTGCGGCTCGATCCCAGGACTCTGGGATCATGACCTGAGCTGAAGGCAAACGCTTAATGACGGAGCCGCCCATTGTGTTAACGAAGCCTGTGTAGCTTGTAAGCTGGAGCCAGAAGGCCCTGTGGGACCAGGGGAAGGAGCTACAGAGGTTCCCTGGGAGGAGAACCTGTTTCCGCAGGGTGGGGTCTTGGGCTCCTGACCTGGCATAGGAATATAGGGCCTTGCTGCTTTGCTGGCTGGAACCACATGAATTGACCTTGAGGGGCAAAACAGTTGTCTGAAAAATGAGCTTTCAGCTTTCTGGCAGTTTCAACCTCATTAACCCCTAGGGGTACAGTTTCAATATCAGCGAGGCAAAAAGTGAGCGAATTCAAATTCACGGGTTTCCAGCAAATGTTCCCCAACTCCTAGCCACTTCCATGGCCCTTTCTGATTATTTTCCAGCCAGGCCTCACCTCTGGTTCAACCCAGCCCAGCCATTCTCAGGATCCCCCAAGGGGAGATGAGATCCCTGGCTTCCCCGGCTGGCCTAAAGCTCCCGCCACCAGAAATGCCTTTTCCGATACTCTTTTCAACTCTAGGGTGACTTGGCTTTTTTCTTTTTTCCCCCTGTGTGATCCTGGAGCTGTTGTCCCCAGAAGCTTGGCAAACAGTAGCCCCAGGGGGCACCCTATCTGTTGGCCTCCTGACCGGCTGGCTGGGTAAAGGAATGGCAGTGCGCATGGCGGTCATTGTTCCCAGGCCGCCAGTATCCCCATCTCAAGATGGATATCCCCCTCCGTGACGGATGTGACTGAGAGGAATGAAATCAAAGCAGAGTGTAGCTCTGCAAAGCCTGTGTGAGAAAGAGCCCAAGGGGAAGGCAAATTACCTACAGAAAGGTGAGGGGCTTGGGGGGGGGGGTTCCTTGTTGCCACGGGGTAATCACGGGTTTCCTCGTGTGCTCTCTCTGTGGTTGGACTCCCCTGAAAACTCCCTCCCTCACAGGCGTGGTGGGGCCAGAAGCCTCAGCCGCTGTGAGCTGTGTTTCCCACTCTGTGTGGCTCTTCAATATGGCGGCCACAACGTAGCCAGGCCTCTTCCAAGGCTGGTGGCTCAGGGCTCTGAAGAAAGTGGGGAGGCAGAGAAATCGAGAGAGAACGAGCACTAGGTGAGGTGAAAACCCTATCCCCTTTTCCATCCTAGCCTTGGAAGTCCCATGGCATCACTTCTGCTGCTGCTCTCCCTGGAAACACTCAGAAAATCCCACCTGGGTTCCAGGAAGGATGGGAGATGTGTTAACAGATGTGTGGATTCTTACACTAGGGTTGAGATTCTTCTACTCCTAGCTAGGGCAGGTCTCCCTGCTGGAGCACTAGGTCTCCTCCCTGCTCTCCTGCTCAGGGTCAACATTCCATTTTCTGTCCTTTCTCTCCAAGTCGTCATCCTTGTCATTGTCATCCTCATCATCATCATGAACGCTGTTTGGTGTTTTGTTTTGTTTTTCATTCTCACCAGCCTTATAACATGCTGTTCTTTCTCTCATCCTAAAATAAATTCTTTTGACCCTACTGACCCTGTGAACACTGCCAGTGTCTTTGTTTCCCTTTGCAGGAAATTTCCCAGAAATGTTTGCTATTTCCAATTCCTCATTCTTCCAAGAACTTTGAAGTCTTATTTTCTTTGGCTTCACCTTCAAAATATATCCAGTGTCTGGCAAGTTCTCATCACCTACGCCCTTGCCAGCTGGGTCTGTTGCTTGAAATCCCGCAATAGCCTCTTGACTGGCCTCTGTCCTTCCACCTTTGCCCCTTATTATTTGTTCTCAACACGGCAATGAGCATGAGCCTTCTAAAATACAGGTCAGGCTGTGTCGCTCTTCAGCATTCCACTCAGTAAAAACCACCATCCTTCCTTGGAACGGTCGGCAGGGCCTGGCATGCTTGGTGAGGGGCTACGGACCCCCTTCTTTGATCATCTCCTATCCTTCTCCTGCCCTTGTTCTGGGCACACCCGTCTCGTGGCCATTCTTGCAAATATTCCAGCACAGTTTTCCACCTTTGCTTGTCCCTCTGGAATGCTTTTTCCCTGGATAGAGCTGCCTGGTCAACTTCCTCCTTCCCTGAAGATCCTTGCTCACATGTCAGCTTCTCAGTGATGTCCCCATTTATGGTCACAAGCCTGCCTCACATGCCTGACCCCCTTCCCCCTGCCCTGTGCTTTCTTTCTAACCCTTACCAACTGACATCCATAGGATGGTTACAGTTCTACATTTTTCAGTTTATTATTTGGAGAGCGTAAGCTTCGGAAAGAGCAGGAATCTCTTCTGTTTGGTCCACTGATGTGACCCAGCACTTGGAAGTGGGTACCTGGCATGTAGTGGGTATCAATCAAAACTTGTTGAAATGTTCATTTTTCATAATTTCCTTCTATTGTTATGCTATGGTTTTATTACTTGCTCTAGATTGTCTAAAATGTTTTTAAGATAAAAGCAACACATGTTCTTTATGAAAAAAAAACTCAAGGAATAGAGGATATCACATGTTCTTGCTCTCTCTCTCTCTCAAATAAATAAATCTTTAAAAAAAAAAACTCTAGGGGCACCTGGGTGGCTCAGTCCATTAAGCATCTGCCTTCGGCTCAGGTCATGGTCTTAGGGTCCTGTGATTGAGCCCTGCGTCGGGCTTCCTGCTCAGTGGGGAGCCTGCTTTCCCCCCCTCCTCTGCCCCTCCTGCCTGCTTGTTTTTTTTCTCTCTCTCTCTAATAAATAAAATCCTTAAAAAAAAAAAAACAAAAAAAATAAAAAAACAAAAACCTCTAGGAGCACCTGGGTGGTTCAGTCAATTAAGTGGCTGCCTTTGGCTCAGGTCATGATCCCAGGGTCCTGGGATCAAGCCCCACCTTGGAGCCTGCTTCTCCCTCTCTCTCTGCCTGCCTCTCTGCCTACTTGTGCTCTCTCTCTCTCAAATAAATAAAATCTTAAAAAAAAAAAAAACCTCTAAATAGCACAATACAGAAACACTACAATGCTTCTCTCTCTCTTTCAAATAAATTAAATCTTTTTTAGGAAAAAAAACCTCTAAATAGCGCAATACAGAAACACTACAATGCTCAAAATCCTTGAGCTGAACTGGAAGTAAAGCAAGACACAGGCTCACATGCCAAGTGCATTGGCTGTATTATATTTCCTTTCAATTTCACTGTCAGGGCTCAGTGATGTAATGTCAGAACCGTGTCTTCTTCAGCATCTGGCATGTAACAAGCATGTGATAAAAGGCGGCCGTTATAAAAAACCAAAAATGGCTGATGGCTGTTCAGTGTGAATTCCACGTTTTCCATTTTAACAAAAAGGTGATTTGGTGAGAGAGGAGGACACCTGTGCATACAGAGTCAAACATTTCCATTTTAACCATGTTTAGCTCGCTAATCGAGCATCCAAATTTACCAGCGTATTTGCCTGTGTAATTAGCTGTGATTTGTAGCCAACGCTGAGCTTATGTCATGGTGTATTCGGTTACTTTATAAATCAAATTACCAAAGGGCACGTGTCTTTAGGCAGTTGTTGCCAAAAAAGCAAGCAAAACAAAATAATGTGGATTATTTGTATCAGATGAAAAAATAGGTCTGCCTCAACACCGAGTGAACTCTTTTTCAAGACTTATTTTTTTCATATATTTTAATTAATCTCTATATATTTATTTATTTTAGAGAGAAAGCAAGAGCATGAGTGCGAGCGTGAGAATGAGAACAAGCAGGGGGAAGAGCAGAGGGGAAAGGAGAGGGAGAGAATTTCTAGCAGACTCGGAGTTGAATGTGGATCCAATGCAGGGCTTGCTCCCATGACCCTGAGATCATGACCTAAGCCGAAACCAAGTGTCAGCACTCAACCGACTGAGCCACCCAGGTGCTGCAAAACTTCACATCTTTCAATCATTTTTTCAAGAATATCTTTTAAATTTGGAAGCCTCAAAGGGTATTATTTCTCTTTAAAACATTTAGAAAGATTTTGTTCACTGAGTCCATTTTTCTTTCCCTCTTTGCTTGATCAGAATCCAACCTCTCATTGCAATTAAACTTCCCTTTGGCACCGATGGGAGAATGCGAACTCACTGGTGCCTCTGAGTTCCAGGCTTCTGGTGCAGCAGGCACGGAGAGCCGGGAGACCTCCTGCCTGCCATGGAGCATCACCAGAGCCAGCTGGGCTGGGGCTCAGCTATAGAGCATAGGCTGTGCTTGTTCCCAGGAGAGACAAGTGAGCTCTGCGCTCTCACTGGGGTTTCAGGTTCAAGGGTACAGAACTGAGAAAGAATCGAAGACCTTGTACAGTTTCACTTCCCATGGCCTTCCTCTGACACTGTCGCCTTTCCTTCTGTGGCACTTTCCCACTTTACCCCTTCTTTTTAGAGGTCCCAAGCCCTCCTGTTGTCTCCTCACTTCCTTGCCTCACTTCTGACCTTTGGAGTACTTTACTATTCATGATCATTCAATATGTGTTTTCTGTGGGATCTTAAGAAAGTTCAAAGCCTTGATTTATTCGGCACCTGTTGCTCTCATGCTCACTATGTGGCAGGCATCGTGATGATAGAGGACGTGTAAAGACAAGCAAGGTTCTGGACCTAAGAGCATTCACCATCTAGAGGGAGGAATGGTGCAATGACATGGAGCCTTCCAGAAAGGTGGTATAACAGAGCAGCCAAGGGTGCCAGCTCTGTGTCTGAATTATCTGAGTCTTACCTTAGGCCGGTTCTGTAGGCTCTGCATACCACTCTCCTCATTGCAAACAAACCTATTTCTTAGAGCTGCGATGATGATGAAATCATTTGTTAAATGCTGTTGCTTGAAACTGGTGCCAGTGAGCAGACTTACAGGCTTTGTAGGCAATATGATTTCTTCTCATGTTTGGCGATCTTGTTTGGGTTGAATTTCTTAGCATTAATTCTATGTGCAAGTTTAATACAGCCTAAGATTTTTATCTAGACCAGGGGATTGCAAACTACTGCCTGTGTTTGTATGGCTCATGAGCCAAGGATGGTTTTTACAGCTTTCATGAGTTACGTTCTAAATGGTAATTTAAATACCCACATAATCGTCTCAGTTTTGCCTATTTTCTCTCTGCTTTTCGCAGAAAAAGTTTGCCATCCTTTGGTCTAAAGAACATTGGGTATTTAAATTACCATTTAGAGTGAAACTGAAGTTTTAAATTACATTTAATTTTAATTAATTTAAATTTAAATAGCCACATGTGACTGGTGCCTATCATATTAGACAGAGCAGCTCCAGACCATTTTAAGTGTAAAGATTCTGTATTTTGTCAATGTCCCTCAGTCTCAATGTAATCAGCTCCCCAGAGGCTATATGAGTCAAGGGGAAGACAGCATTCCTAATCAGATTCTTTGCCCTGGACTGGCTTCCGTTGTCTGCTGGAAAATACTTAATGGAAAAATGCTTGAAAAATGCATGTGAGCCCACACTTAGGTCCTCTTAAGACTGTTAAGGCTGTTGACTCTGTCCATTCACCTGCTTTCATTTGAGGTAAAGCATGAGGCTTTTTCAGCCCTGCAAGTCTTCAGATTAAGGAAGTCTTAATCAACTTTAGAGTTCTGGTGGTAGGCAGACAAAACCTCACTTGGCAGAGCTGTACTTCCTTCCATCCCTGCTTGCAGATGGCTGACTGCAGCCACGGCTCACGCGTCTCCTAAAATGGCCAAAACCAGTCAGAAGGCCTTGACATGCATCATCGTTCCGAATCTTGCCAAACCATTTCCCCTAAGAGTAAAGTCACGAGTCGCGGTTGGCATTCTGAGGCTGTGCAGCCCAGTGACTGTAGTTAACAATATTGTGTATTTCAAAGTTGCTAAGGGAGTAGATCTTAAAAGTTTTCACCACAACAAAAAACATGTAACGATGTGAGGTGGCAGATGTTAACTAGACTTATTGTGATCATTTTGCCAGATAAGTGTTAATCATCAAATCATCATGTTGAACACCTTAAACCAATATGATGTTATATGTTAATTGTATCTCCATGAAACTGGGAAAATAAAACAAAAGTCACAGTTGATGCATGTTCTGCCTTCCAAGATGGCATGGGTGGTAATTATTTTGCAATGGTGTGACATGGGTTGCTAGCTTTCCAGCCTCTGACGTCTGAATTTGTCTTGCCCATAGCCTAATAACATCAATGTCACATATTTTCCATTCTTTCATGAGCAGCAGTTTACTTCCAAGTTCTAAATTCTACACTGGCTGAAAGTAGGTTTACATTTGTACAATAGAAAGTCTAATTAATCCTGGCTTAGTATAACAACTTTGTGATTTCTCATAAACCCCTAGAGGTCAGCAGTTCTGAGCCATTATTTATACTCTCCTCTATGAGATCGTGCAAGGATCTGGGCACTCTGGCTCGTCTACCTTGTTGCTTCATCATCCCTATAGCACATTTTCCTTATTTGCAAAATTCAACATAGGTGGCTACAACACCCATATTATAAGAAGCCAGATGGAAGTAGACAGAAAGAAGGGGAACAGCCCCTCCGTTTAAGGACATATCCCAGAAATTGCACATCTCGCTTCCTCTCCCGTCACATTGGCTTTAACTTAGTCATGAGGCCATGCTTAGCTGCAAGGGAGTCTGGGAAATAGACTCTATTAAGGGAGACTCAATGACTATGAGATGAAAGTAAGGCGACAAAGATGAGGAGAGTTATTTAATTCGATGAGGATGACAAAAATAACTAATTTAAAGTATCAGAAAATACCATATGGAGTAAGAACAATGTACAGTTAATCTCCACATACACAAGCATCAACATCTTGTCTAGAAAGAACTAATGGTCTTTCCACATTTTCAGTTTAAACCCATACATTTTTTTTTGTCTCTCCTCTGTGTTTTGAGCTCTTTAAGGGCAGGGGCTTTGTATTTACTGCCCCTAGTAGGTATTCAATAAATATTCGTCAAATCAAAGAAGGAATATGTCAGTGGAATTCTGATATTTTTTAAAATAAATTCTTTTTCACCAGTTACTTGGTATAATTCCCAGCTAAGGAATTTTTGGGGAACTTTCTGGTCCAGGTCCACTGTCTCGGTCCTGGACAGTTGTCTTGGTCCTTGGTGTGTCTCGTATTGTTGTTTCCGGGTCCGCCATTCTCTTGGAGGGGGATCTTTTGCTGAACACAGTGACTGCCTCATGAGGGGACGTGGGTAGCGGAGTACCAAGCCAGGACTGGAGCCCGTTCTTCCAGCCCTCAGTCCGAGGTGGTGTTTCACGTCATGTATAATCAGGGAAGTAGTAGATGAGAAGAGGGAGTGAATACTTCTGTCTGGGTCAATCCCAGAGAGTGTCTTCAAGAAGGCAGGTTCGAACTGGGCAGTAGAAAGCAGAGCTCCTGAAACCTCCTTCCCCAGGGAATCCTCAGGCGAACAGATGAGATAGAATGTTATCTCTTGGCAAGTCTGGGGCTGTAGCCTAAGACAGTCTACTCCAAAGAGAAATTTGCTGGAAGTATTTTGCTTTACTTCATTCATGCATGCATTCATTCTTCTATTCATGTGTTTAGCAAACATAATGCAGCATGAATTAAATGCCAGGCACTGTTTTACACAAGGATACACAAAGCCTTGCTCTCTTACAGCTTACCTTCTCATGCAGGATAGACATTAAGCAAATAGCACGCAAGTTATAAGCACATAAGCTACCAGCAAGGTAATTTCTGATGGTGTTAAAAGCCATGAAGGAAATAAAGCAGGGTGATCTAGTACACTTCAGTGGACTCATCTGTAAAATGGAAATTAATAATAGAGGTCCACAGTTGCAAAATCCCCAGAATGAAAGCTTCGTTGTAACTCCGTCAATGGCAAACACATGACCTGAATTCATTCAGAGGTGAATCTTTTTTTTTTTTTAAAGATTTTGTTTATTTATTCGACAGAGAGAGATCACAAGCAGGCAGAGAGGCAGCAGAGAGAGAGAGAGAGAGAGGGAAGCAGGCTCCCCGCAGAGCAGAGAGCCCCATGCGGGGCTCAATCCCAGGACCCCAAGATCATGACCTGAGCCGAAGGCAGCGGCTTAACCCACTGAGCCACCCAGGCGCCCCTCGGAGGTGAATCTTGATCAGAACTGAACAAGCTAGTTCTTTCCTTGCTTGAGTTCTTGCGGGCTTGCTCTTTGGCTTTTCTTGATTTCCCTCCCTTCCTTCCTTCCTTCCCCACTTAGTGTGGAGAATTCTGTTTCACTGCACAAATGTTTGTGTGTTTGATATGGGATGCTGCCCTGGGCCCCTGTAAGAATATTATATAATATGTAGATACATATATCATATTACCTTCTAAGATCTGAAAAGTTCTTAGTTCCAAAACACATCTAGCCCCAAAGGTTTGAGGAAGGATTGAGGATCTGTAGTACCACTCACGTGTGGTTATTAAGAGGATTTCATGAGTTAATGTATTCAAACACTGAAAATTATATTACGAATATAGTAAGTGCTACCTAAGTTAACAAAGGTTACTGTCACTATCACTAGTACTACATGGAAGGGTACTGGATGAGTTGGCCAGAGGTCTGTCCGAATATGTACTATCTGTGCAGACACCTAAGGGATGAGAATGACCTGGCTGTGGGAAGAGGAGGTCAAAGATAATTTCAGGAAGAGGGAACAGCAAGTGCCAAGACTGGATCGAATGCAGAACAGAAAACAGGCCAGATGTCTGGCATGTGGTCAAAGAAGGGGAAGGAGGGTCCAAGGTCATGGACGTAGGCTGGAGTCAGAACATGCATGATATAAGCAATAATAAGGATTTAAAGTATAATAGGAAGTCATTGTAGTTCATGAGACTCATGTTTATAAAGACTATTCTCATGCCATTTGATGAATGGACTGTAGAGGACAAGGAGAATTGGGGGACCATTTTGGAGTATCTTGCGATAGTCCAGATAAGACGTAATGGCTAATGGCAGGAAGGAGGTGATAGTAGACAAGGAGAAAAATGGACAGGTGCAAGAAAAAGTTAAGAGATAAGGGAGAAAAAAGACTTTCTGATTAATTTTTCCTTCTAGTTCATACTATGTCCATATGTGACTAAAAACGTCACAGTCGGGGCACCTGTGTGGTTCAGTTATTAAGCATCTGCCTTCGGCTCAGGTCATGATCCTGGGGTCCTGGGATTGAGCCCTGCATTGAGTTCCCTGCTCGATGGGGAGCCTGCTTCTCCCTCTCCCAGTCCCCTGCTTGTGTTCCCTCTCTAGCTGTCTGTCTGTCTGTCTGTCTCTCTCTCTCTGTCAACTAAATTTTTAAAAATCTTTTAAAAAATGAAAAAATAAAAATGTCACAGTCATTGTTGCAGGTGTGTTAAGGGCAGGGTTTTTGCACATCTCTCCCCAACTCCGCATTCAGTGATATCACAATGGCAGCTCACACTATGGGAACTGGCCGATGCTATACATCAGGACTTCACAAATCAGAGATGTGGGTTAGGGAGGACAGCCAGTTGTTAAACATTTCCAAACTCACCACTGTTCATTTTTCTATAACTGAACTGTCTTCATCTTAGAGCATCTACTTCCCCCCATCACAGAAATACTTAAACTAGGCGTATTTTGGAAACTCTGTGGTGGTGATTGGTATCACTTCCTGTTTTTAACTCTGCTAACTCAAGGATCCTCCCAGTTCCTCCCAAGAGCTCATCTAGGTTCATGGGAGTAGGATCAGAAGAGAGCACCTGGTTCACGCTTTGTCCTTTATTCATTCTGGCCCCCTTCGTAGCAGTACTTATCACCTTCTGACACTGGGGTTCATGAACCCATCATGTCTTCTGACAGAAGCATAGCCGGAGATGGGGTCCGGAGTCTGGGACCCTATAATCAGGGGCCATAAAAATAGCTCCAGGGAGATAGACCATATTTATCTAAGGGTCTCCTGCATACCCTGGCCTAGTACCGTATCTTCCCAGGGATCTAAATACTCCAGATTGGGAGGTAAAGCCTTAAAGGAATCAGAATTCCTAAATAGAATTAGAGAAAAGGAAAGCTGAGGGAAAACTTGCTTACTGACCTTTCTATTAGAGGATCTAAGGGAAGGAGGCATTTGGTTTATGAGATGTCAATACAGTCAATTGGGAGGACAAAAGCATTCATTGATCGAGAAGCCCGTTGTAGAGATACACGCTAGATCATTCCATGGGTTAGCACCAGTTAAACCAAAGCCAGTGTTCTGGAGTAAGCTATTGATAGAAATCCTGAAACTTGAAGGCATGTCCCTGGTTAAACCACCTTCTAGGGCAGGGCCAATTCAAGTTAATATGGTGACTAGCAAAGTTCTTCAGTACTTCCCATACCACCTTTCAAGGCATTTCTCCCCAGGGTCCTATTGTCTCTCATGCTAAACCTGGTTGCCGAAGAATCACCATTACCAGTAGGTTTCCATAGGTCCCAGTTTGCCTGTGAGAGTCTTGGTTTTCTGCCTATAGCCTTAGCATAATTATTACTAGGTTCCCCCCTTCCTTTCACTCCCGTAAGTATCGTCTTTGATCAGTCAGGACTCACCGAGACAATGCCCGACTCTGCTGTCTTCTTTTCCAAATTTACATAATGTAAAGCCAACGTGTAGGGAAAACGTTCATCCCCAAATCATCTTGGATTTCCGAAAACAGTCCAAGAGGAAAGCCAGCTCGTAGAATGGCAGCACCAAAATGACAGCTGAGTGTCCTTGGGCAAATCAGCTACTGCCGCTGAGCTAGGTCTTCATCTGTAAAATGGGGATAATGGCTCTCTTAATTTTTCTACTTAGAATATTAAGAAGCTTGAATATTGTGAAAGCCTCTTGCAATGTGTACTAGAGCAGGCTTACTAGCAAGCAAACAGTAACTGCATAAAGTCTTTTTTTCTTTGAAGATTTTATTTATTTATTTGAGAGAGAGAGAGAGAGCACGAGCAGGGGGAGGGTCAGAGGGAGAAGGAGAAACAGGCACCCAGCTGAAAAGGGAGCCTGATGTGGGGCTGGATCCCAGGACCCTGGGATCCCGACCTGAGCCAAAGGCAGACGCTTAACCGACTGAGCCACCTGGGAGCCCCTGCACTAAACTCTTAATGTGTCATTCTTCCCAATATATTTTCGTTCTACTATTCCTTCATCCTCCAATTTCGAACTTGGGCAGCTATTTGATGGCTCCTTTGTTGTACTATTTTAAACAACAGTGAACAGGAAAACGCTGCTTCTACCACCTTCAAAGCTATGGAATCAAAAAGCTAACCTGCTAAAAGCTGAACGTGTAACTCGATCATGATGAACCCCCGTCGTGGGGCAAGTACAGTTGTGAGGGGTGGGGAGATGCCCTTTAGGCCTTTGAGAATAAGACCTGGTTGTTTATTTGCAACTGTAGCAAAACAGAGGCAGCAGATGGGAAATTTTAAATCTGACTCTTGGTATATTTTAGAATGATTTTGAATGATGGTGATTTGGCCTTTCTTTTACTTTCAGGTGTTTCCAATGTGGACATCGAAGAGACAGCTCCTTATCCTTTTAAACGTAATCCTAATTTCTGAACTCCTTGGAGCTAGATGGTTTCCTAAAACCCTGCCCTGTGATGTCAGTCTGGATGCTCCGAAGGCCCACGTGATTGTGGACTGCACGGACAAGCATTTGACAGAAATCCCTGGAGGTATTCCCACCAATGTCACCAACCTCACCCTCACCATTAACCACATACCCAGCCTCTCTCCAGCCTCCTTCCACCAGCTGGACTATCTGGTAGAGATCGATTTCCGATGCAACTGTATACCTGTTCGACTAGGGCCCAAGGACCATCTGTGCCCCAGGAGGCCACAGATTAAACCCAGAAGCTTTACTAGACTCACTTATTTGAAATCCCTTTATCTTGATGGAAACCAGCTTCTAGAAATACCTATGGGTCTTCCTCCAAACCTGCAGCTGCTGAGCCTTGAGGCCAACAGTATCTTTTCTATCATGAAAAATAACCTAACAGAACTGACCAACATAGAAAGGCTCTACTTGGGCCAAAACTGTTATTTTCGTAACCCTTGTAACGTATCGTTTTTCATCGAAAAAGATGCTTTCCTGAGTCTGAAAAATCTAAAACTACTCTCCCTAAAAGCTAACAATATCACATACGTCCCTACTACTTTGCCATCTACGTTAACGGAACTCTATCTTTATAACAACGCCATTGCAAAAATCCAAGAAGGGGATTTTAATAACCTCCATCAACTGCAACTTCTTGACCTAAGTGGAAATTGCCCTCGTTGTTACAATGTCCCATTTCCTTGTACACCCTGTGAAAATAATTCTCCCCTCCAGATCCACCCATCGGCTTTCGACGGGCTGACAGAATTACAAGTATTACGTCTGCACAGTAACTCTCTTCAGCATGTGCCCCAAAGATGGTTTAAAAACATTAAAAAGCTGAAGGAGCTAGATCTTTCCCAAAACTTCTTGGCCAAAGAAATTGGGGATGCCAAGTTTTTGTATCTTCTTCACAATCTTGTCCAGTTGGATCTGTCTTTCAATTATGAACTTCAGGTCTATCGTGCAGCTCTGAATCTGTCAGATGCATTTTCATCCCTGAAACACCTGAAAGTTTTGCGGATCAAAGGATACGTTTTTAAGGAGCTGAGCAGCCATAATCTGTCCCCGCTACAGAGTCTTTCCAATCTGGAAGTTCTTGATCTTGGCACTAACTTCATAAAAATTGCGGACCTCAGCATATTTGAACAGTTCAAAACATTGAAAGTCATAGATCTTTCAATGAATAAAATATCACCTTCAGGAGATTCAAGCGAAGTTGGCTTCTGCTCTAGCACCAGACCTTCTGTAGAAGGTCAAGCACCTCAGGTCCTCGAAACATTGCATTATTTCAGATATGATGAGTACGCAAGGAGTTGCAGGTTCAAAAACAAAGAGACTCCTTCTTTCTTGCCTTTTAATAAAGATTGTTACATGTATGGGCAGACCTTGGACCTAAGTAGAAACAATATATTTTTTATCAAGTCCTCCGATTTTCGGCATCTCTCTTTCCTCAAATGCCTAAATTTGTCAGGAAATACTATTGGCCAAACTCTCAATGGCAGTGAATTTCAGCCTTTGGTGGACTTGAAGTATTTGGACTTTTCGAACAACCGGCTTGATTTACTCTACTCAACAGCATTTGAGGAGTTGCGCAACCTGGAAGTTCTAGATATTAGCAGTAACAGCCATTACTTTCAATCAGAAGGAATTACTCACATGTTAAACTTTACCAAGAACCTCAAAGTTCTGAAGAAACTGATGATGAACAACAATGACATCGCTACCTCGACCAGCAGGACCATGGAGAGCGAGTCTCTTAGAATTCTGGAATTCAGAGGCAATCATTTGGATGTTTTATGGAGAGATGGTGATAACAGATACCTAAAGTTCTTTAAGAATCTGCTGAACCTAGAGGAATTAGACATCTCAGAAAACTCCCTGACTTACTTGCCTTCTGAAGTTTTCGATGGCATGCCTCCAAATCTGAAGACTCTCTCCTTGGTCAAAAATGGGCTCAAGTCCTTCAACTGGGAAAGACTCCAGTATCTGAGGAATCTAGAAACTTTGGACCTCAGCTACAATGAGCTGAAGACTGTCCCTGACAGATTATACAACTGTTCCAGAAGGCTCAAGAAACTGATTCTTAAGTATAATCAAATCAGGCAACTGACAAAGTATTTTCTACAAGACGCTTTCCAGTTGCGGTATCTGGACCTCAGCTCAAATAAAATCCAGATTATCCAAAAGACCAGCTTTCCCGAAAACGTCCTCAACAATCTGGAGATGTTACTTCTGCATCACAATCGGTTTCTGTGCACCTGCGATGCCGTGTGGTTTGTCTGGTGGGTTAACCACACAGAGGTGACCATTCCTTACTTGGCCACAGATGTGACTTGTGTGGGGCCAGGAGCACACAAGGGCCAGAGTGTAGTCTCCCTGGATCTGTATACCTGTGAGTTAGACCTGACTAACCTGATTCTGTTCTCCCTTTCCCTGTCGGTGGCTCTTTCTCTGATGGTGATTACAACAGCCAACCACCTCTACTTCTGGGATGTGTGGTATAGCTACCATTTCTGTAAGGCCAAGATAAGGGGGTATCGGCGTCTGACATCCCTGGATTCTTGCTATGATGCCTTTGTGGTGTATGACACTAAAGATCCCGCGGTGACAGAATGGGTTTTGGATGAACTGGTGGCCAACTTGGAAGACCCGAGAGAGAAACATTTCAATTTATGTCTGGAGGAAAGGGATTGGTTACCCGGGCAGCCAGTTTTGGAAAACCTTTCCCAGAGCATACAGCTTAGCAAAAAGACGGTGTTTGTGATGACAAACAAGTATGCAAAGACTGAGAACTTCAAGATAGCGTTTTACTTGTCCCATCAGAGGCTCATGGATGAAAAAGTGGACGTCATTATCTTGATATTCCTTGAGAAGCCCCTTCAGAAATCCAAGTTCCTCCAGCTCCGGAAGAGGCTGTGTAAGAGTTCTGTCCTTGAGTGGCCAACAAACCCACAGGCTCACCCGTATTTCTGGCAGTGTCTGAAAAACGCCCTAGCCACTGACAATCATGGGACCTATAGTCAGGTGTTCAAAGAGACGGTCTAGCCCTTCTTTGCAAAATGGGACTTCCCAACTTCCCAAGGAGAAGCTTGACTGCCTAGATTTTCCGATAGATGGCTCACTAAAAGGGTGTTTTCCAATTCTCTAAGACCAGGATGGTCCGTACCAGAGAGGAGAGTCACAGCGACCAAGGAATTGGAACAGTGGACTTTATATGACGCTTGGAGTCATCTTTCTTATCCCTCTGTGACTCTGTTTGCCCTTGAGCCTCTCCTTTCTGTTCCTGGATAGATGATACTGGGAGAACGGTGGCAAGGAGAGGACATGAGGCTCCGATTCTCCCGTTATTCTCTTGTGATTATGAAATAAACACACAGTCTCAAAATACGGAGAAGAATTGCTCTTATACCCATAACAAGTACTGGTATGTCTAGAGACAGGTTAAAAGGTGCTCAGGGTCTTCGCCTATGACATTACAATGTACCAGAGTTAGTGAAATGAAAACACAGTCAACGCCTCACCCCATGGCTTCTGTATCATGCAGCAGACCCTTCTGTGCAGACCGAGAATTGGCTCCTGACCGGTGGTCACCTAGGTGCCCCCCTCGGTGCCCCCCTCTTCCCACTGATGGACATGGTCCATTCACACATGAGAAAATTGAAGTGATCTGGCTTTGTACAAAGTGAGGCTCTTTCCCTTCGATGATAACTGACCTGCTTAAAGTTGTTACGGACTGAACGTTTGTTCCCTCCCAAATTCAGATGTGAAATCCTAACCCCCACAGTGTGATGGTATCAGGGGGTGCAGCCTTTGGGAGGTGATCGGGTCATGAGAGTGGAGCCCTCAGGGATTCGATCAGTGCCTTATAAGAAGACAGCAGAGACCTCCTTGCTGTGTTCCCACTGTCTGGCTGTGAGGATACAAAGAGGTCAACAGCCCGCGGCTCAGAACAGGGCTCTCCCCAGAGCCAGGTGCTGCTGGTGCCCTGAGCCAGTATTTCTGTCCTTCAGAACTGTGAGAAATAAGTATGTGTTGTTTAAGCCACCCGGTTTATGATGTTTCCTTACGTAGCAGCCTGAGCCACTCAGATATTTTTATCTGCTTTGCCAAGTTCTGTGTCCAAAGTAACGATGCCTCTTGCAATGGCCTTTCGGACCGCTTTGCTGACTAATACTGTATATCTGTAACTATCTGCCAGCTTCATTCGTCAACACGAGATGGGTTTGATAGTAAACTCTGCAGGAGGACACCAGGAACATTTATTTACTTAATAAATACAGTTATCGGTCAAGGATGACCTTTCTATGGATTCCTTTAAGTTGCAGAGATTAGGTAGGGAGAGGAGAGACCGAGGTTTACAGACCTCAACGTTCAGAAGGCTGAGGTCTTGAACGCCCGCTTTCCTACTCAAAGGCAGCAACAGAAAGGACCAACACATACTGAAAACAAACACACTTCAGCTGAGTCTCACGTCTCAGGAGTTCAACGTTTGAAACCTGATCACTTGGCTTTATTTCAGGAGAGGGACTATCTACAGAGGCTGTCTGTGGCCTTTAGCAAATAGTGCGCATGGGTTCAAATCTCAGAGCATTCATTGGGAGACACCGAGTATATATGAAATGCCAAGGTTGGACATCGGTATAGTTGTAAATACACAGTATATATACATTCCTTCCAAACGATGCGTATTCGCTAAGGGTTACAAATTCCCAAATCAGTCTCTGGGATGAATAAAGACATAAGCTGCTAGAGCCAACTATTTGACAACATCTTTAACCCTTATTGTACTTAATAGACACCTTTCTTCTTCTTTGGTGAAAACAAACATAATGTCATAAAAGTTGGCTCTTGGCCATCAGAAAGCTTCTTTGATAAAACACATCAACACATAATGCTGAAGCCATTTGGGTGATTTATAAACCATAAAGCACTTGAAGACAGCTTAAACATCTTGTGAAATGGATTAAGAGGAAGGGAAACTGAAAATAATGCATCTTTGAAACCACGGCGTATTTTGACATGATGTTGTGTCCAGGCTTTGTTGTAGGGAACAACCAGAAGCACATCAACAAACGGTTTTCATCCAAAATTCTTTGTGATCTTGGGTGGTCACTCTTCGGTGAAGCTTCAGAGGGCCCTCCATGCGGTTCTCTATGACTGAGGCCACTAACTCAGGCTACCAGGAGCGCATGACTGCCGGGTCCCTTCCGAAGTTCTGAATGTCCCGCTGCTCGGCTCGCCCGAAGGGACTCCCGACCGCCCATGAATCCCCCTCCACTGTCAGGGCTTGGCCCCCAGATCCTTTCTCCACTGGACTTGCCAGGTTGTGTCCTTTCTCCTCAGACGCATCCTGTGCCTCGGCCAGACTTGAGATCCACGTCTTTGCAGGATCCAAGCCAAGGGGTGGAGGGGGGGGCGTTCGGCAGGACAAGTGTTATGGCTGAGAAAAGGCAAAGCAAGCCTTCTGCAGAGGAGAAGAGAGGGGTGATGAGGGTGCTCAGAGCCCCGTTCCTGCATCAGAGTCTCCTGGCCCCATCCTAACATCTGTTTCTTGCTCTGTTTGGACACCCCTAGGTCTAGATGGTCTCTTTACTGTAAAAAGAAAGTATAGAGCACTTGGGGCAGGGATGGTGACCTGAGAACCTGGGCATGTCATTCCCTAGGCATAGCAAGGACACATGCCCTTCCTTGGGGGCAGGCTGTCCCCCTCCCCCCAAACACGCTTTTTAAAAAATATTTTTTAAAGATTTTATGTATTTATTTGACACAGAGAGAGAGATCACAAGTAGGCAGAGAGACAGGCGGGGGGGTGGGCTGGGGAGCAGACTCCATGCTGAGCAGAGAGCCTGATTCGGGGCTCGATCCCAGGACCCTGAGATCGTGACCTGAGCCAAAGGCAGAGGCTTAACCCACTGAGCCACCCAGGCGCCCCCCAAACACGCTTTTTATGTACTTCCGCCTTCTCCTCCGAACCAGGATGAATGGCAAAAACCGGTAGCACATCTGGCTGAATCTTAAAATGGGGCTGGGGATCGGGTTCGATTTGCCCACCACCTCTTCTGCACCTGCTGAAGTGAGTAGGTTTACCGGACAGGCCGTGTGAGCCTGTCTGTCCTCGGAACTTTGTGAGCCGGTACTCAAGTGGCAGTCAGTACACGGCGCACACCGCCAGTCGCCTCTGCTGGAAGATTGAGCCCTTGACCCTAAGGCACCCTGGGGACCACTTGTAGCTTCTGAGGCACGAAGAACAGTGTGGGAGGGGAAGTCAAAAAAGGGCTGTACTTAGGAGAGCGCCAGGACCGAAAATGATCCCCTTTCACTGAGCTCATGTGATGCAGGAGAACAGGAGACCAAGTCACCAGCCCAGCAAGCAACAGAGAGAAAAGGAAGTCTTGAAGACAAAGAGCCCCCAGGTCCTGATGCGCCTGTGTGGACACAGGCTGGGGGTGCCCCACGTGGGTGGCGGGTGCAGGGACAGCAGGGCGGGCTCAGGCTGTTAGAGCTTTCTTCTTTAGCCTCCGCCTCCCTCTCAGTTTCCTCTTTGGCTTTAGACTCCACAGTGAGCCTGAGCCTCGGGTAGTGCGCACAAATGAAGGGAAGGAGCGGTGGCTGCGGGCGGGATTCTGCTGCCTGGAGGCTGTGGTTTTGTGTGTACCCTTGTGTCCAAACGGATCCCTCGCCCACATACCTAGAGTAAATCCCCACCTGCCTCAACCTTCCACAATGGGCTCGGTGAGACCTTCCCCCAGGGTGGGGGACACAGGTGGGACTCTCTGCCCCATTCAAATTCGTGTTCTTGCTCCTTATCTCCAATCTCAACCCTGTGAGTTAAGAAACCGGATAAGATCTGGTCCGCTGCCTTTTAAGATTACCTTCATCTTGGATGGTAGTCAATTTCTAACATGTTTGCCATAGGCTTCCGGGGTCATATTTCTCCACGCTTACATGGATCCCTTCTCCCTCCTGGAGATTTATATGAATTAAATGTTTTGGAAGAGCCCCGACTTACACTGACCGAGGAGGTCTGAGCTCTGGTGTCTCACAAGGAGCATGGTCCAGCAACAGTCTGGTGGGATCTGGAAGGAGAGAGGAAGTCCTGGTGGCCTCATGGCCTTAGAGCCCACCAGTAGGGCAGGGTGAGGCAGGCAGCAGAGAGCCCAATGTGGGACTCAATCTCAGGACCCCGGGATCATGACCTGAGCGGAGGGCAGTTGCTTAACCAACTGAGTCACCCAGGGGTCCCTGTAACCTGCAAGGTATTGTTTTAACACACGGCTCTTCTCCATTAACGCATCATGATGGATTAATCTGTGAGATAATCAGCTCCCCGGAGCTGGCCACCTGAGTCGACAGAACACAGGAAACATGTTCTGAAATGGAGAGAATGAATCTGAAGCAATTTCGTGTTTGGCTCCCACTCCCAAGGGCAAGGCCCCCAAAGGGAATGACAGGGCAAGGGGACAGCGAGGAGGATCTTAGGAAGAACAGTGTAAGATGAAGTTACTGGTCCCCGGGCACTGTTACGAAATGTGGAGCGCAAGGGAAGAAAGTCACATTTGGAGGGATTTGGAGGGCTATAAGCAGCAAATGCAAATTAATGCTTCATTTATTCCATTAAATCTTCACGTCGCCTCTGTGAGGCTGGTATTAGGAGCTGCTCCGCCTTAAAGATGCATGGGTTAAACCTGAGGTCACAGAGGACAGAAATGGTTCCAGCCCAAATGGACCCAGCTCTGTCCCACCAGTTCGATTGGTTTCCCAGTGTTACTGGGACCACAATCACCAAAGGAGCTTGGAAACCATGTGGATTCCAGGCCTCCACACCAGACAGCCCGATCTCTGGGGCCCAGGAGTCGACATTCTAGAATTAGCCCAGGTGCATCTCCACAGTTGGTCCGCAGGGCCAAGTTTGGGAAGGACTGCAGCTTCCTCTGGGACACCCGGGACGGTTAATAGAGGGATTTCTTCAGCAAGGAAAGCCTGGGTTCCCCCAGGTGTGCTCAGGTTCTCTTTCTCCTTCCGTGTATAACTCTCCGCGCTCTTACCCCACCGCCAGGGAGTGGAGCTGCGCTTAAATTGCGCCCCCCGCCCCGCCCCCCGCGCTGGATTAGGAGGGATATGCCTTATTTACATGGGATTGGCTGCTCTGTTCGAGGCTAAAATGTGAAGACAATTTGGACAAGAACACTGACGTATTTGGGTAGAGACGGGTAAGTGGCCAACTGGATTCACAGTCCCTTAAGTCCTGACAAACAGAGCTGCTTATATTCATAATTTAAAGGGCGCTTCGCTAGAATTTCCCTAGTATCTGACCCAATTCATGGTTCTACGGATACGTGCAGAGCGCCACCTAGCGGAACCTCATGGCTGTTGCTGTTCATTTCCTGAGACCCTTGGCTGGGTCTCCAATGTGAGGTGTGGGAAGAAAATACAAAAATAGATACTATCTTTTCAAAAGTGTGTATGTGGCTATTTCATCAGATACCCATTGCATTAATATAGAAATATATCGGGATATATGTTAAATGTTGCTTACTGATGAGAGGACAGTATAAAAAATGTTGAAGACCATAGATTATCAAATGTTGGTGTTTTTTTTTTAAGATTTTTATCTATCCATTTGACAGACAGAGATCACAAGTAGGCAGAGAAGCAGGCAGAGAGAGAGGAGGAAGCAGGCTCCCCGCTGAGCAGAGAGCCCGATGCGGGGCTCGATCCCAAGACCCTGAGATCATGACCGAGCCGAAGGCAGAGGCCTTAACCCACTGAGCCACCCAGGCGCCCCTCAAATCTTGGTTTTGAGCATTTATTTCCATTGCTTTGGCTTGGTGTCTCAAGATGGGAGGGTCGTGCATTTCCCTTTGCAAGCACAGGTGTAGAGGAAAAACCGGAGCACCTTTTTCCCTATGACGCGTTTCTGTTTTTCGTAGACGATGACCACCAATGTTGACACTGGGGTTTAAGCAAATATCGAATCCCTCTTAGTATGTCTCCGGCTCTCCCACTCTCAGCCTCCCTTGCTGAACACCCCCGACTCATATCCTGAAAATCTAACCCCTAACCATTCGCTCCTGCCATCAGCTCACCCCACTGGTCCGTAAATGGCAGCTTCGAAGTCTGCTGAGATCTGATAATTTGAAAGTTAGTGGTCTTTTTCATCCTACCTAACTGTGAGCTCAGGAACATTCCCTGGGTGGGCACGACGCTCCGGTGCCCCATGCCCGCTTCCCACAAAGTTAACCAAGTCAAAGATGATAGAATGCTTTACACGCTTATCTCTATATGGTTTATATACATTCCTATGTATATGTATGTGCGGTTTTGTGTGTGTATGTTTGTGTTTCTGTGTGTATATGTGGGTTAGTAGATTTGCTAAGTCTAACTTCTACATAGGTTAGTTGTAAAACTAAGTGATATAACCCATGAGAAGTACTCAGCATGGGGTGTCATATTTACCAAGTGCCCCATAAATATTAACTTATATTATTATTTTTATCTTATGACTTTAGATGTAGGATTGATTTTATATTCTTGAACGGTGAATATTTTTAATCTTTTTTAAAACACACAGTATCTGAGAATTTTCTCCTACAAACCACTTCTGCTCAACATTTCATGTGCTCTATTCATATACTGTTTTAAAATTTTTTCATGTAAGGAATGACACTGAATTTGTTAGCCCTTCCTTTCATTACCTAGTCTCAATCACTGTGTGGTCAACTCTTGTTTTCTTTGGCTGTAAAGCCATCAGACTTTCCAGAAATGTCTCAGATGCCCAGACCTCATTTCTGTGGGCTTTTTTTAAATATAATTTTTCATTTTCCATAATCTTCTATCTAACTATGAGAATGCTGACCACTTCCTGCTTAACATTTATTTGAGGAAAGTCCCTTTTTGTTGATCCAAGTTCCTATATTTCCCTAGTTCTGCTTTTTCCTATGATCCTACAAGAAGAAAAGTAAGAAAATCCAAACGTATGAAGTAGTTCCAAATGTTGGTTTGCATGAAACCCTGTGATGGTTCTTTTTTTTTTTCCATTTTAAAGATTTTATTTATTTATTTGAGAGGGCGAGCAGGACCAGAGGGGCAGAAGCAGAGGGCAGAGGGAGAGAGGGAGAAGCAGACTCCCCACTGAGTGGGGAGCCCAATGTGGGGCTCGATCCCAGGACCCTGGGATCAAGACCTGAACCAAAGGCAGGCACTTAACAGACTGAGCCACCCAGATGCCCCAACCCTGTAATGGTCCTTATCTGTAAGAATCAGAATGGAATTCTGATATGTGCCCTAACTCTGGGTATAATTCGTCTTCATTGTCACACTGGAGTTTACATTTTTCCTGATAGTCTGTTCTCATGAACCTTTATTCAAAAAAACCTTCTTGAGAGAGGCCATTTCAAGGTTTATAATCAAAAGTATAAAGTGCTTTCTTCTGAGGATGCGACGCGCAGGGTTTAATCTCTCCCGAAGAGGGGCTGATCGCCCACGTTGAACCACGCACGCCCAGCCTCGGCGAAGCTCACGCGGCCGTTTGGAATTCCACCCAGAAAGTCTGCAGGTTTCAGAGACACTGGTGTCTGAGGGACCAGGTCATTGACATCTCTCGGCAGCTGAGCAAGACACACGCGTGCCAGGTGGGGCTCAGATCCGGCGCTTGTCAAATTGGATGCCCAGTTGAGTCGTCCCACCCAGGTACAGGTGGGAAGACAGAAATGCAAGCCTTCAGTCCGGAGCGTGGGCTCCCCACCATACAGGGCTAACTCAGGGCCGCAGATGCGAAGACGGGGCACACTCTCCTTATGGGCACATGGTCCCAAGAGACGAAGAGCTGGGAGACAGGAGCAAACAGGAGTGGTGACCGTTTCCCCCCTGCGGCCTCCATGACAAGTCAGTCTGCTGGCCGTGGGAAGCACAGGAAGCTGTGAAAGGCAAAAAGCCGCGTGTCCCCCACCTTCGCTGCCACTCTGATGGGCATTTCTCTGGTGATTAGTGATGCCCAGCACCTTTTCATACATATGTCGGCTGTTTGTGTCTCCTCTTTGGAAAAATGTCTAGTCAGTTCCTTTGCCCATTTTTGAAATTGGGTTTTTTTGTTTAGTTGTGGGTGTTTGTGTTTGGTTTCTTGCTGTTGAACTAGACGAGTTCCCAAGTTTTGTGAATATTGGCCCCTAAGCAGATTTGTGGTTTGCAAATGTTTTCTCCCATTCTGTAGGCTGCCTTTTTCATTTTGTTGCCGGTTTCCTTTGCTGGACAGAACCTTTTTCGTTTGATGGGCTCCTACTTGAGTTTTACTCTTGTTGCCTGTGATTTGGGCTAAAAAAAAAAAAAAACATTGCCAAGACCAATGTCGAGGAGCTCTCCCCCTATGTTTCCTTTAAGGAGTTTTGTGGTTTCAGTTCCTATGCTGAAGTCTTCAGTCCACGCGCACACACAGGTGAGAGGTGACTCTGTCCCATCAATCACGAGGGCTGTAACCACAGAGATTCTCAGGCTGGGGACCACACCAGGATATCTCAGCAGGAAGGACATACTTATTGGGAGACAGTCACAAAGATTTAGATATTGATGCCCCCGCCTGTCACAATAGGTTCTTAACCTTGGTTGCACCGTGAAATTACCCGGGGAGCTTGAAGAATCCCCATGCTTGGGCCCCTCGTACATGGATTGTGATTGGATCGGTCTGGGGCATAGCCAGGGCTTTCGCTTTGAAAGCTCGCAGGTGACCCCAGTATGCAGGCGACGTTGAACAACCTGTTCTCAGACTTGAACGTGCATCAGGTTCACCTGACGAGCTTCTGAAAACTCGCTGCTGGCGGGTCCCACATCAGTTTCTGATTCAGTAGGACTGGAGTTGAGCCCGAAAATTTGCATCTCCAACAAGCCAGACCCACGTGGTGCAGAACATTGCTCGGCTGAAAACCGCGCTTTGAAAACACCCGGGGCTCCTGGGTCAATACATCTGAGTCCTGACCTCTGCATTTTAAATAGGAGCCGGGTGATCCCCGAACGAGTGATGTAAAGACCAGTCTTTGCAAAACCGTCCCCGGGACACAGTTTATATCTACCGCGTTAGGTGCTGAGATGACGCCGGGAGACAGTCATTGGGAAGGTCTCCTTTTCTTTCCCTTCACCCCTCTTCCTTTGTTCCCATCCAAGCTGACTTTCAGCTCCGTGCACGTTGCCTTGGGGGACGTGTACAGGGTGAGTTATTTGGATTTTGTCTTTAGGGGCCTACTGGAGTTAGGGGATCATAAGGGGATTTGGGGCGGTAAAGCGACGCGAGGACATCTGGGTCTCCAGGAAGGGCGTGGGGAGAAGGCTCCTGTTTTGAAGAGGGAAGGGACTAGACGGGCCAGGGAGGCCCGTTGTTGGTGCTGAGCAGAGAGGGAATGTGCCAGCTTTATGTGCAGAATGATTATGAAACGGACGGCACGCACGTGTGCACGCACACACACACACCCCAACTCTGAAACCACTACATCAGACCCGGGAACTGTGTGCACAAGCCCTGGGAGGCAAGGCTCGCCCAGGCTTCTGGAAAGCTGAGTTAGGCTTCGGGAGAGTCAGGTAGGGTGAAGCTCAGAGATGGAAACGAAACTGAGTCCTAGAAAATCAGTGTTTTTTTTCCCGCACGTCACAGTGGGTAGACTGACCCACCTTATACACTAGCCACGCATTCAACTAAAGCGTTTTCCACCTGGCTGCATTTCCTATCTAACCTGGTTTTGTTTTCTCAAAAACCAAACTCAGTAAGTAGACTTAGAATATACACTGGGAAGTTGGAGCTTTATTTCATATCACTCAAAATGTATAAAATTAAGCCTTCTCTAGCTCATCGCTTCGTTAAAATTCTCTATCTACTCCCAAACGGGGGAGCAAAAGTTTATGGTTTTGTAGCGTTTGCTTTTCTTAAATTTTAAACCCTTTTGAGACCCATTGGCCAAATCGTGAATGACAATTCTTTCTATTTAGAAACTCGGGTTGGCGTCACGGAAGCTGCCCCCAAACTAGGAATAAAGTCTTTACACACGTGCAGATTTGTATTAACTTTCACAGCGATTTAAATGTTCATACTCCTGTATACATCATCACACACAAATGGCGGGTCCTGCTAGTCAGAAGTCGGAAATATTGGGCTGGGAGCACCCCCTGGTGGCAGGATGGTTATTAACACCTTTGCCCTTGGCTGGACCTTCCAGAATTTCTGACCTGAGCCTCTAACCTAACAGGTTGTTCTCCAGTTTTCAGCGTGCCCTCCTATTTGAATTAATGGATTCTTCCCCAAATCTCCTCGCATGTTTTCAGGCTGTGGTGTTGACCCCTGTCTCCCAGCAGATGCTCTCGCCCCCAAGTATCCCACCTCACCTCCACCCCAAAGACACAGAGGCTCCCCGACATGCACTCGTTCCAAGGCCCTCCCCTCCACACCAGAATGTTTATTGTCACGGTCTTCCACACCATTGCACAAAAACGAGGTTCTGCCCCCCCAAAGAGCCCATCCACCAAGATCCCTATCCTATTCCTCAAGGAGAGGCGGGCTTCCTTTAGGGGTTCCTTCCCCTTGGAAAGTGAAAACCCCACCAAGCCTGCTCAGGGCTCCTTGCCTTTTGCAGACTTGGAAACCCTGTTCCATCAGGAATAGCCCGTGAGTTGTACAAACACGCTTTTCTGTTTCCGGGTTTCACCTCCCCAGAACATGGTTCTGTTACTTTCCTTCCAAAGATGTTTGCTATGGCATTGTTTGTAATTAAAAAAAAAAAAATGAGGACTAACCCAGATGTCCATCACCAGGAGGTTCATGAAGTAAAATCTTACAGCCGTACGATGCGCACAGCAGAGCCGTTACAATAAGACAGATCTACAAATTCAAAACAAGGCTGGGTGGAAAAACGGTCCAGAGCGGTACTTGTCTGATCCCATTTTCCCATAAGCATTGCTTGTATCGCCAGGGCAGTATAACAGAATATCTTTAAGATCATATACCCTGTTGTTCGTGTTGGTTCTCTTTGACAGGTGGGAATCTTAGAATCAGGAAAGATTTACATATTAAAAAGAACTACACTTAATTTTACTGATCTAATACTCTGTGTCTCCCTTCCGGTGTCCCCAACGTTTACCCGCAGATAGGGGCACGGGACAGCACTGGCTGAATGAAGCAGTGCTTGGCCTCCAAAGGTTGACCGTGGAAACTGGACCTGGGAAAATGGAGCGTGGGGCAGGGCGTGACAGGTGCCGCAGAGCTCTCGGTTCATGTGGGCAAATTACTGAACCTCTGCAAGCCCGCTTCCTCCTCTGAGAGCGGAAACCGTAATCCCCAATACAGCTGAGCGGGGGCTGTAAATGGGGACGGCGCTGGAGGGGTGCCTGGGACACCAGGTCTGAGAATACCGAGAGGGAGAATTGGGCAGAGAAGGGCTCTAGATAGCAGAGAAACTCCCATCGCTGCCCCCGGGGCCGCGCTGCTGCTGCTGCTGGTGCTCTGGCTGAGCTTCGGGAAGCTTCTGCGGTGTGCTGGGCTCCCTGCTGTGTGGGCCAGGTGATGGGGTCTGATGGCATCCCCCGCTACTGGGAAACCCCTTCCAACTCGGCTTTTGATTCTTCTGCTCTCAAAACCACTTTGTCGAGTGTGTTTCAACATTAGGCAATTTTTTATAGGTCCCTGGGATCCTTTCTGTTGGCGGAATATCCAGAGTCACCGGACTTTTTTAACCTCTTGGTGCTTTAGTTCCCTCCGATAAAAACTGAGCACAACCACAGTCCCTCCATCAGGGGATCCTGGGAGGGGCGAGTAAGTTCAGAAGGGCCAATCCTGCCACAGAGTGAGCCCTCCTGAGGGTCAGCTGCGGCTGCGGGGCTCTTGCTTTCTTCTCCGACTCTCCATCCCTCTCTTCCTTTATTCCAGAAACATCCGCCGAGCTTGCCACTATGCAAGAAGGGTACAACGATGGAGGTTCTGCCCTCACTGATCAGTGAACGCCAAGTAAGAGTTCGAAAAAGGGAGACAGAGGATGGCCTGGCCCTTTGGGAGTTCAGAGCCTGAGGCCCCGGCCAGCGTGGACGTGGGGGGCTGGGTGAAGCTGCGCGGGGCTGCCGTTTAGAGGAGGCCGCTCCGAGCAGATGAAGTCCAAACTGCATCTTGGAGGAATCCCAGAAGGGAGCCAAGTTTGGGTGGAGGAGTGACATGGGGTCCGTGTGCGTGGCACTTGGGAGGGGAGATGGAGGTCTAAGGACTAGGTCGGCAGGGGCTTGCCCCTGGGGACCTGGAAGGGTCTTGTTTACCTACCCAGCCCTCTGTTTGGGATCTGTGGATCTGCCCTCGGCTTCCTCCCCCCCGCCAATGGCTCTGCGGTTCGAGTTGTACAGATGTAACATTTTACTTACTGAAGCTCTGTTGATCAACGTTTGGGTTTGTCCTAATTTTTTTTCTAAATTATGAAGTCACGACTAGCGTATTTGGAGGGGAAACAACACAGCGCCGATGTCCACACCTTCTGCCTGTGCTTTTCTTTGGAAAAAGTTTTGTTGCCTTAAGTGGAAACATTCACCTTTTATTTGATCTATCTCTATGACCCATATGCATATACAGAGAATCTGAACCTAGCTCAGTTTATAGAGTCATTTTTCTTTGTGGTATTTAAATACATCTTGTACTTTAGATGGCTGTGAACTTCCGTAATAGTTGCAAAAAGAGCACAGAGAGTCCCCGTTGAACCCCCACCCGGGTTCCCCTGTTGTTAGCATCTTCTAGGATTGTGCTACATTTCTTGATACACTATTATTAGTGAAACCCCGTATTTTCTTCGGGTTCCATTAGTTTTCCCCTAGTGCTCAGAATACCTTATGACATGCAGTCGGCCCGCTCCTTAGGCTGCTATGAGCTGCGACAATCACTCCGATTCTCCTTGTTTTGGATGACCTTGGCCGTTCTGAAGATCACTGGTCAGGGATTTTGTAGAGTAGCCCTCCCTTTGGGTTTTTCCGATGTTTTTCTCCTGATGAGACTGGGGTTATGGGTTTCGAGGAGGAAGAGCCACAGAGGTCAAGTGCCGTTCTTGACACATCGTATCAAGGATACCTGTTGGCAGTGAACTTAGTTCTCCGTTGGTCGGTCAGTATCTATTAAGCTAAATGTGGGTTCCCACTGACGTCTCTAAGCAGCCCAGGGCCACGTGGTCCTTTCTGTCCTTCCCAACCCTCCTCACCCTGCGGCCCCCCATAAGCTCTATTTTTGACCGAGCCCCTTTATATCTTAACTTTCTGAAGTACCCCCCAAGCCCTCGCCACCCCCCTCTTTACTTGCGGATAAGGATGGCAAAGGCTCGAAGCTTTGCGAGCTGTAAACACCTTCCCATGTGACCGCGGGCTCAATGGAACAATCACACAGGATGGTCTCGCTTCATCACCCAAGTCCCTCAACTGTGGCCCATCTGTGTGGGCTGCCGTCCCCCGCTCTGGCCCCACCACCTGACCTTCAAGCCCCCTGCTGTGTCAGCCAGCTCTCACTCCCCTCAGAAGCCTTTCCCTCCACGAGGCTGTGAGGTTTAGAGCAAACCAGGGCAGCCGTGTCAAGCCTCCTCTGGCTCCGTGCTCCCCACTGCTCTCGGGTCTAGGGTAGTGAGGAAAATTCTAGACACTGCCATTTCCCCTGATTCTAGCTGGGGTATCAGGAGGAGGCTCCCCCTGTTCCTGATTCCCCAAATTTATCTGTGGCTTCTGAGTTTCCTCCTGATCTTAACACAGGCCGGGCCCTCGTCTGAGATCCAGCTGGCATCTCTCTCCCTCTCTGTCTTGCTCCTCTCTGACCATCTCCTCCTCTTAAACCTTGTCCAGGGAGAGGAAATCCATTTTATGTGTATATATTTCAAACATCTAACTCGACTGCAACTTTTGCAACTGCTCTCTTTTCTTGGGTCCTGTGACACCGACCCTTCCCTGAAGCAGTGACCACCTCAGAGGCCTCTTCCCACCGGAGGAGGGTCTGGGGGTTGGGGGAGGGGACTCTCACTGGTAAATGTCTTATGAGGCCTTTCTGTTCCCCTAATCCCCTTTTGGCCTGGGAACACCTGTCAGCACCTAACTTGGCTTTGGCGGACCGGGAGCAGCCAGAACGAACGTCAGCGTGCCCGCAGTGCGTCAGTGGAGGGGGACGTTTTATGATGTTGATGAGGTGTTAGCACAAGACATGGGGAGTGAGAACACAGAGTTAGTGGGAGCTGGAAAACTCACCCACATCCTCTCCGCAAAACATGGACAGGAGGCTTGATCTTGTCTGGCTTTTCACTTAGGGCATTTGTGAAGGGAGAAGTTGAAAGCACACAGAGCAGAAGTGGGGTGGTGGGTTCCCATACTCTTCTCTACCACTACTGCCCTCTTGACCTTGGCCTTCAGTTCCCACATCCCTGAAATAAGGTGGCCCTTCCAGCTCTCAAGTGTGATGGCTTTCCGTGGTGTCTTGGCCCATTATTTGAGACAGTGGCTTCAGGAAACACAGGAATGGGTTGCAACGAATGGAAACACCCAGGTTTTCAGATAATTGGTCTGCAACCTGGGACTGCCTCAAGAAGGGAAATTGCAGAGGACTGCAAGACCTTGCCTTGGCCCTGCTTGTGCAGTCAGACATGCTGTTGAAAGGAGACAGTCCTATTCATGACCCTGAAATAGGCTTCAATTTGGTTTAGCTGAACCATCATGTCCAGTTGTGCAGGTTGTCCACTGCTCAAGAGCAATTGGCCATATGGCCAAGTGAGGCTATAATCCAGCCCTCCTTCTTCATACCTAGCTCTGTGCTCTGATCTGGGGCTACGTAAGCCGTGGGAAGAATGCCTTCAGCTAACTTTTTCATCCAGAGAGCTGCCGTTTTCTGATGGGTATTGAAGTATTGTATAGACTAGCACTTTAAGCTTTTGTTTAAATGAGAAATAATGGGCACCAGGGTGGCTAAGTTGGTTAAGCAACAGCCTTCTGCTCAGGTCATGATCCTGGAATCCTAGGATTGAGTCGCACATCGGGCTCCCAGCTCCATGGGGAGTCTGCTTCTCCCTCTGACCTTTTCCCCTCTCATGCTCTCTCTCTCTCTCTCAAATAAAATCGTTTAAAAAACAAATAAAATGAGAAATAATGTGCAAATGGAGAAGAACTGGTGGGGAATGAGCCTAACGGTGCAGGTATAAGTCTGAGTGCTAACAGAGTGCTCAGGAGTGAGGGAGGAATGGGGAGTAGGGAAAGCTATGGAATTGTGGGAACAGGTACGGGAGGACCGTGAGCTGGACAGCAGTTGCTACCTTCCGCCGAGTCCTGTGGCCCATGTCACCTGTGTCTGTGCTGACCAGGGAGGGTCTGCGGGCCTGGAGGTGCCTTAGGAAGCTGACTGGGGCTCCCAGATGTGAGCCCACAGCAGCCATGCCCTCAGGAGCTCTGCACCTCAATATCAAGCCAGGATGGACTCACATCAGATATGATTTTGTGTCGAGGAATCCTCTCATGCATTCTTTCATCTAAATCCATTGCTTAAGAAGCGGTTCTTTTCTATGACTCCTTCCACTGTAGCTTTTCTGTACTCCATGTTGAATTTTTTTTGGACACACAATTGATGGCAGGTTCCTGGGGCTGTCCTAGGTCTTGAGCCCTCTTCAGGGCTCCACGGGATTTCCCTGTGTGGCTGGCCTGGATGTGGGAGAAGCCACCCGCTGCCCTGTAAATGCTCGGTGGCCCACTGAGGCCAGAGGAGAGGAGCATGGCTAGCACCCTGCGGGTGGCTCCCCAGGCCCTCTGTGGGCCATAGCCCAGGGGAGCGAGAGGGGCAGGGCAGGGAGAGCAGGCCTGGCTACTGAAGGCCAGCTCACTCTGGCCACTTTCTGCATGGGACTAAGCTCCCAGTTTGCAGTGACCATCTTGCGTTGGTGTCAATGTTATTGCCCTCTTCCGTGGTTACTGGTTGTGTGGAAACACCTGAAAAGGTTCACTGGATTTGAGTAAGTGGCCCAGGTTCCTAAGCTTGCCTGGCACCGCCCCGACTGGACTGTGAGCGTTGCCCCACCATGTGCCGGGCTTGGCGGGAGCCCAGCTGACTGGCCTGTGATTGGCTGACCCTTTGTGGCCGGGGAGCCAGGGTGCGTGTGTCTGTCTTATAGAAAGGCTGGCCAGCAGTCCAGCCTGAAGTTCAGCTCACTCGTTCAGCCTTGCTGGCAATCCTTTTTACTTCTTCTTTTTTCTTAAAATTTAAGATTTTATTGATTTATTTGAGAGAGAGAGTGAGTGACAGTGCACAAGTCGGGGCGGAGGGGGGCAGAGGGAGAGGGAGAAGCAGGCTCCCCGCTGAGCAGGGAGCCCGACGCAGTACTTGATTCCAGGACCCTGAGATCATGACCTGAGCCAAAGGCAGGCGCTTAACTGACTGAGCTGTCCAGGTGCCCCTTTACTTACTTTTTAAAACTTCATTTTTGACCAAATTGTACGAGGGAAACCAAGAGGCTGGTAGCAGGTAGATGAGATCTCTGAGCTCACTATCTGGGGGGCCCATGAAGCCACAGGGTGTGTTCCCTGTGGTGGGGGGGAGTAGTAATGATACAATGTGGGGGGGGTGTGCGTGTGGAGGGGGTGCGCATGCGCGCATAAAAATGTCACCCCGGCCCCACCCTGTCCCCACCCTGTCCCCAGTGTCAGGCGAGAAGAAACACATCCTATCCCCTTCCAAGTGAATCTCTTGGCTAGGGGTCAGCCAATGTTTTCTAGGAAGTAAATATTTTAGACTCTGTGGGCCAAGAGGCTCATTAAAGACATGATGTAGGTACTTACATAATAAGAGAAAAACACATCGCACGATTATTTAATTGATAAAATTCAAACTATAATAATCGAGTGCACCTTTTTGTGATATAGGTCTAATAACGACAAGGATGGCATTCTCTGGGGATAATCATATTCACGTATTTGGAGTTCGAGGTTAGGGTTCCTTAGCATCGGATTGATTACAAATGTTTCTTTGTAAAAATTATTCTTCACCCCCATCCCCCAGAACCCCCCTTCCCCGGCTGGATTTGGCCCTTGTGCTTACACCTTCAGAGGCGCTCTCTCTGAGAGCCCCGAGTCGGGGTCACTCATCAGACCCAATCAGGAAATGAACACTTCCTGCCTCGTGAGCGCGCTTCCTGCCTCGTGAGCGCGCATGCCGCCAGTCCCCCATTCCCGCATTCACTGGGCGTTTGCTGAGCTTCTGCCGTGGGCCAGGTGCCGGCTGAGTTTCGGGGACACTGGGGGTGAGACTCCCTCTCTGCGCCCCACGCCCACCTCGCTCTGTGCTGTTTGGGAAACGCATGGAACACAGATGAAGGAACGCAAATGTTATTTCTCTGCTTTATATAACAAAAGAGGAGTTTGGGCAAACGGAAGTTTTCTAAGTCGAAGAAGAAATGTCCCAGTTTCTCTCCCTCCTTTTCCCCCCGATCCCGCGCTCCGGCGCAGACCGATGCTAACACTTGGGTGAGGCTCCTTGTAGCCATGCCCCCTCCCCCCAACTCCCACCCACAACTCCCCCCATATGTGTTCCATTTGTATCATTCATTTAAATCATTTTATAAATAACGTTCTCCCCCCTGAATTTCAGTTTTGAAATTTTAAAGCACAGTCAAGAGATGATTTGGCAACAGTTAAGAAATCACAAGTTCCCTTCTTCCCACATAAACTTCTGCAAACAGTGTGCCGGGTTCTGCTGGAGGTAAAGCCGCCGAGTTCAGGAAGTTGGCCAGTTTCTTTGCTCTGAGCGCACCGAGTGACAGAGGGTGGCCTCCCTGGCGCTGCAGGTGACCGAATGAGAAATTAGGACAACAGAGCCTGGTAAGCCACTTCGGTTCTCTTAACAAAGCTTTCCCACGAGATGCATGATTTCTGATTGACTCCGAGATACGGCTTGGTGACAAATGACAGAAACACAGAAAGGGATGAATGGGGCCAGCAAGTATGACAAGGTTAAGTATTAGAGCAACTCCCAGTGATGGGCACTAGATGGTGAAAATCAAGTACAGTGCTCTGACTGATCTGAACAGGACAACAAGCACATTCCAAGTTCGGAGCTGACTGTTACACTCTGGTCCTCCCAGAAACGGTAGTCTCTTCTAGAACCAAAGGGTTGGGAGCAAAGTGAGTGGCTGAAGTTTTTCCTTCGCTACCTCCACAAACGAAGGACAGAGTCTCATCTCGCATGCGCCAGTCACTTGCTAGGGCCTCGGCACAGCCTGGAATTGGCATACTCCAAGGCGTGTTCAATATTCGTCGCTACTTTTCTTGTTCAGGACTTTTAAGGAAACCTGTTACCGTTTCTACAGTTGTGTTCTGTAGCCAGGTGGTCAGTGTTTGTTACTGTTGTGAAGGGTCGGGCTGAAAAACAAAATTTATAATTTTAAGAAGTGATGTGCTTTCGGGGCGCCTCGGTGGCTCAGTGGGCTGGGGCCTCTGCCTTCGGCTTAGGTCGTGATCTCGGGGTCCTGGGATCGAGCCCCGCATCGGGCTCTCTGCTCGGCAGGGAGCCTGCTTCCTCCTCTCTCTGCCTCCCTCTCTGCCTACTTGTGATCTCTGTCTGTCAAATAAATAAATAAATAAAATCTTTTAAAAAAACTTTAAAAAAAGGGGCACCTGGGTGGCTCAGTTGGTTAGATGATTGCCTTCAGCTCGGGTCATGATCCTGGAGTCCTGGGATCGAGTCCCGCATCGGGCTCCCAGCTCCATGGGGAGTCTGCTTCTCCCTCTGACCTCCTCACTCATGTTCTCTCTCACTGTCTCTCTCTCTCAAATAAATAAATAAAATATTTAAAAAAAAAAAAACTTAAAAAAAAAGAAGTGATGTGCTTTCTTAAAAAATTCAGTGAGGTTTGAGAGCAGTTGAAAAGTCTGGTTTCAGGGCACCTGGATAGCTCAGTGGGTTGAACATCTGCCTCTGGCTCAGGTCATGATCCCAGGGTCCTGGGACCGAGTCCCGCATCAGGCTCCCTGCTTCTCCCTCTACGTCTGCCTCTCTCTCTCTTTCATGAATAAATAAAAAGAATCTTAAAAAATATAGTTTCAAGAGAATCTCATCCAAAATTTACCTTATGTTGTTTCCATGCTCATTCAGTGCTTCGTAAAGTTCTTGGAGTTATTTATCTTTGCAGCTGTTTAGTGTACATTTAAGTTTTTGAAGTGAATTTTTTTTCTTTTTTAAAAAAGTTTTTATTTTAGGAGGGCCTGGGTGGCTCAATCAGTTTAGTGTCTGCCTTCGGCTCAGGCCATGATCCCAGGGTCCTGGGATCGAGCCCCACAGCAGGTTCCCTGCTCAGCGGGGAGCCTGCTTCTCCCTCTCCTTCTGCCTGCTGCTCCCCCTGTTTGTGCTCTCTATGTCTTTCTGTCAAATTAAAAAAAAATTTAAGGTTTTATTTATTTAATTTTATTTCCAGTTAGTTAACATATAGTGTAATGTTAATTTCAGGGGTACAATACGGTGATTCAACACCTTCCATACAAAACCCAGTGCTCATCACAAGCACATTCCTTAGTCCCCATCACCTGTTTCCTGCATTCCCCCCCTCCCACCTCCTCTCTGGTGACCATCAATGTGTTCTCTAGAGTTAAGGGTCTGTTTCTTGGTTTGTCTCTCTCTCTCTCTCTCTCCTCACCCCCTTTGCTCATCTGTTTTGTTTCTTCAGTTCCACAAATGAGTGAGATCACACAGTATTTGTCTTTCTCTGACTTATTTTGCTCAGCATTATACTGTCTGCATCCATCCACATGGTTGCAAATCGCAAGATTGCATTCTTTTCGGTGGCTGAATGAAGTTAATTTTGAAATCCACGCGATGCCCATTTTAGGCCTTGAAAGGAATTAAGTTCGTACCGCTGTTCGATGATGCTTTATGAACTGACAGCAGCAGCCCATCAGGGCCGCTGACACATGGGGAACTGGGCTTGAAGTTATCTGATTTCTACTTGGCCTGTGAAGCTGCTATGGGAGCCACAGCCAATATAATTGTATTATAAGAAATGAAAATGGAATCATAACAAACTCAAACTAAGCTTGGAAACGTGCCCTGCTTCCCTCCCTCCCATTGGTGATATGGGTAGAGGTCAAGGACCTCGCAGGCCCCTGGCCTCAGAGCAGAGGTTGTTAGCCTTGACTGCACATTAGAATCACAGGGGGACCCCCAAACTGATGAAATCAGAATGTCAGGGACCGGGCCTGGCTGTTCACAGCTTCTCAGCCTCGCAGCTTTCTCAAGGTGAGCCCAAGAGCCATGGCCTTAGAACAGTGGCCCACAGGGCCTTCCGGTCCTTTGCTTAAAGAGCACAGTGCTTTTGTAGGGAGTGAGAAGGTTCCAGGAAGACCTAGATCTCCCTCATTAGCCCCGTGGTTGGATTTCAGAAAGCAAAATCAAGGCTCTGAGTGTGCCTCATCTGAAAAGCCCAGGATGTGGCTTGTGGAAAGCCCAGACTTCAGCAACATCAGGGCGCATGCACAGGGGAGGATGGCATTACTCATGGTTTGTCTTTGCAAGTCCGCTGGAGATTATTTGTAAGGGCATCTTAGGGTCAGCTCCAGAGTCCACCGAGGGGCTTGTCATTCCAAAGGAATGTGTTGACTTCAGCTGCGTTATTAAACAGAGCTGAGGGTTTTGTTGTTTTTTAAACTCTTATCAACCACCTCCGGCATTTGAATCCTGAACCTTCTCTGCAGACCGTCCAACCCAGACCATTGCCCAACAGCTGCTTGCTTCTAGAACTACCAAAGTGCCAACTCCTCGGGGATTTCTAGGCTCAGCTGCAGCTCTGCCAACTACCATTTGAGTGATCTTGGGTAAACTAGCCTCTTCGAGCCTCAGGTTCCCCATCTGTAAAATGGGGGCGTAAAGTAGCACCCGCCACACTGACAGTCATGCTACTTGAATTCCCCGAAATACAGTAGGGAGCACTTGAGTGCTTTGCCAGGAAGCAAACCCTGGGACCAGTGCAAGTCACACGTTTTTGTATTTAATCCTCATAAAATCGGGATCCATCTCTTCGTTGACATGCGGATTCAACATGGTAGTGGTTTCTCTCCCAAAGCCGTTAGCGAATCCATCAGATTTGGGAAGGATAAAATATCTATTGATTAACTGTAAATTTCACCTAAGCTGACCAACCCTGTCAACCATTTCTTTCCTAATTTACTTTCATAATGTCTCCGTGGGCAACAGATTCAAAAGCAAGTGAATCAGAACCCCCCCCAAAAAATATAAATAGGTCCCGCTGGGCAAAAATTCAAGTCGAACACCACACCACACCCAAATGGTTAAGTAATTCAACTGGGGGGACTGATCATGTTTTAGAATCAGAAGGTTCTCTTGACTCTTTAGTGTTATCCCGGGTTATCCACAGGACCCATCCCGAGAAAGGGGGTACAGCTTGGGAGATGGTCTGAGACAAAGGAAGCTTTTGAAGAGCGAGAAGGAAGGAGGCATCATTGCAGGAAGTTTGCAGCCTAGGAAGGGGATGTAGAAAGACAAAAACCTGTTTCGTTTCAGGAAGGCGGGCTTGTCCCCCATCCCCCCGGCCCCCACCCCCAGATGATTTTTGCCTGAGATTGTGAAATTGTGTAGCAAAACATGCGGGATTGAGGTTAGCATCGCCCCGTGGGGGCACTCCCTTTGCACCCAGCACCGTCTGTTTCTGTCCTGCCTGCGCCCCTCACCCCTCGGGCGGGGTTCCGGGGGTGGCCCCTCCCGGCGTCCTCAGCCAAGGCAGACTTTTCTGAACGCATCTTCAGAATTCCCTGGTCTTCTGTCACTGTGGTTTTGGTGTCCACTGGCGTCCAAGTGGAGAAGGCAGATGTGAGGGAGGACCGGGGTGAGTTGTTCTCGTTGTGCTGTTTGGGTCCTTCTGAACCCGAAGGTGACACCTGTCTGTTGTCAGCGATGGGCCCAACCGAAGGACGGAGCACGCATGGAAAATAGGAAAACAGTTGCAAAATCGCTTCCTCTTTAGCTGCAGCCGTGCTATTTGGCGAGGAGGGAAGTTAGCAGCTGTGTGTGTGTGTGTGATTCCTATGCTTTCTTTAAAGAAATGGGTCCTGACTTTTTCTGGGTGTTCCAAGGCAACACCCAGTGAGAGATCCAGACCACGCAGAGCCAGTCATCCTCAGGGAACGTTCTAGGCAGGGAGCTCACCGGCCTGTCTGGACAACGGCTTCCTCGGGCGGCTGGGCTTCGCCCGGGCACTGGGTTCCACCGGGCACTGGGTTCCACCGGCCGCTCTCAGTCCCTGCTGCCCATTCTCAGGCTCCGCAAACTTAGTGGCTCAAAACAAAAGAATTGTATCCTCTCACCTTCTTGGCGGCTCTCCGTTAGAGAGCTCTTCTGTTCTTAGAAGGCACAGGGCCTAGGACCCGTGACACTTTAAGGAAAGCTTTCATTTTCTTTAAGATCAGGAAAATCATATAATTCAGGCCAGACTGTGTTTCTCTTTATGCCAATGTGGTTGTAAAAGAGAATTTTTTACTATTTTTTAAAAAATATTAATGGAGGAAGGAGCCCACAAAGGCCGAGGTGTTTTGGGCCTACCTTCTATTTTCTGATTTACCAGAGAGGCTGAGGAAAATTCAGGAATTGCTAACATGTCCCCGGTGAAGGAGATTGAAGTATTTTTTAAATAGTCTTTATTTATTTTAGAGCAAGAGCGAGGGAGAGAGCGCAGGGGGAAGAGCAGAGGAAGAGGGACAAGGAGACTCTATGCTGAGCGTAGAGCCTGACACGGGGCTCGATCTCACAACCCTGAGATCGTGACCTGGGCTGAAACTAAGAGTCAGATGCTTAACCGAGGCCCCCCAGGAGATAGGAGTATCGATCCACAATCCCTTACCTGAACCCATGGGCCAGTATGGCGTCAGAGTTCCGAATTTGTATTTTAGCAAGATGATATGTTACAAAACACTTCCAATGGGTGCAGGTCACCCACGTGGCTATTTCCGCCATGAAACGAGAAATCTCAAGCTAACTAGCTAAACACAGATCCTAGTAGCCTTATGTCTGCTCAGGTCCGGTTTGGGCGGCCAGTAAGTTCTAAAACACAAAGTCTCCTGGTACTTGGATTTTTTAGGATGTCAAACTTGCAGAGAGGAGACTGAGAATCTGGGCAGGACAGGACCTGCATTAAGAGAATAAGTATTAAACCACTGTCCTGGGTGCCGGAGGCCTCATTCCATCAATCGCTGCTTCTGAATTTTTTTTTTCTTTCTCTTTGCTTCTGTTGATTTCTGTCATGCTAGATGAATTGCTCAGGGGAAGGGTACTCGCTATTACTCAAGGCGAGGGGGGGGGGATGCCATATAAGTGATGAGAAGCTTCATTTTACGGGCCTTCCCAGCAGATGAGTCTCTCTGCCCAAGAGGAATGGCCATGAGTCACTCTCGGTCAGAGTGTGCCTGTGGGATCGCGGATCTTTTCCCCCGGTGCAAGGCTGAGCCCAGGGTGAGGAGAGTTGAGGCAGTCATTCGGGGCAAAATTTAAGGAAGAGAGGATGTCCCAAATTTGCCCCGTAATCAAGATGAACAATATTTTAATGTTCTGTTAGAAAAAAACAATCAAACTGGCCACCTCCAGCCTGCAGGCTAGTTGCCTGTTTTCGGTGAATAAAGTTTTATTGGCACTGGAGCCACGATCAAGGGGAGGCAAGTGACGTGGGGCCTCGCGAGAGCGGGGTTGGACTCTGTGTTTATTTAACATGTTCACTATTGAGTGCATCAGAGATTTCAAGCTGTTACACCTCATCC
Organism: Taxidea taxus jeffersonii; assembly: GCA_003697995.1. Taxonomy (NCBI): domain Eukaryota; kingdom Metazoa; phylum Chordata; class Mammalia; order Carnivora; family Mustelidae; genus Taxidea; species Taxidea taxus. Next base: position 76,145 of record RCUC01066042.1, read on the forward strand.
TTGACTCGTACTTTAGGGCATCCAGACCTGCCAGGGGGAGGGGGACAGATGGCAGAAGTAAGTGTCCTGTCTTCTCTCCGTCTCAGGTTCGGTTTTATTTGCAGAGTTGCACTTTCTGTCTTACTTGCACAATCGCCCCTTTCCCTCCTCTATCTGATTCCCAGGGTGGCCATTTCTCGATTTTATTTGCAGAGTTGCCATTTCTCTTCTGCCACACTCCATGGTTTTGACTCGTTGGTGACACCTTGTGAGCATAATTCTCCCTGGTGGCCCTTGAGGTGCTTCGGGAGGCTGGACTCCCCTAGTAGCCGGAGGCCTGGGGGCGGCCAAGAGGAGGGGCTCGGCCAGGGAGGAGCAGCTCCTGCGGGGGGGGGGGGGGGGGGCCCGGGGGGGGTGGCTCAGCCCGGCACTTGGGAAGATGACGGGGCCTTTACAGTCCATTCACCGCTGTGAGGTCCTGAGGCAGATGGAGAGGCTTGGCGGCTCAGGGTTTTCTCCTCAAGTCCTTGGCTAGCTGCCAGCTCACCACTTCCCACCCTGCCCCGCCACGTATTTCTCTTCAAACTAAGGTCACGTGGAACTCCATCAAGTCACTTTCTTATGTCAGGACCCTTGCAAGAGTGGAACCGCAAGCTCCTCACTCACAAATCTGCAGAACATGCTGATCCCTTCCATGGCCCGATGCTTACTTTAAGTTGCTTCAGACTCTCCCAGGCTCTGGGAGGCCATTTTCACCCTGAAAAAAAAAAACACAAAACAAAAAATCAAAACTAGTGAAATTCAGCAAGTTCTCCTCCTGGTCTCTAGTGCCCCCTAGAGGCTTTTCCGCTCACTTGTTTCTTGTTGTAGGAGAGACCCTCTGAAATGAGACGAGGAGGCCTTGAGGCCACACAGGACAGCTCTGTCCTCCGGACCTGCCCAAGTAACCACCTAAAAATGCCTCTCCTACCAACAGAGCTGTTCGTCATGCTAAGGGAAGAGTCTCCGATCTGGCCTTACCTGGCCATCTGTTCCTCCTGGGCCTTTTTAAACATTCATTTGGAATGTTTTATTAATGGATAATTAAAAAACAAGAGCAGGAAATTAACAAGCACTACCTTAGCCAGGTGATCACGGGCCACATACAGTGAGTCACCTTGCTACTCTGTGCGCTTGGTGTGTTGGGGCTACAAAGGCTCTTGACTTTTGTGGTCTTCCTGCCCCAGACCCATTACCCCAGTTTCATCATGAGAAAAACAACAGACAAATCCCATAACCATCCTCTTTCCTGTCTTTATTTTTCTCCATAATGATTTGCACCATCTAACGTACTGTCCTGTAGGGTAAGCTCCAAATGGGCTGGCATTTTATTTTATTTCTATTTTTTTAAGATTTTATTTATTTATTTGACAGACAGAGATCACAAGT
>RCUC01066048.1:0-18195 GCA_003697995.1 Taxidea taxus jeffersonii
GAGTGGGTCTTACCCTCAGCCGCAGACGGCGGCGTTTTTACCCCTTGCCACCCCCGTGTCCCCCCTTTCTTTTTTTTTTTTTTTTTGTCTTTTTTTTTTTTTTTTAGATTTTTATTTGTCAGCACAAGCTTATGGAGTGGCAGGCAGAGGGAAAAGCAGACTCCCCACTGAACCAGGAGCTTGATGCTGGGTTCTGTCCCAGGACTCTGAGATCATGACCTGAGTCAAAGGCAAACACTTAACCGAGCCACCCAGATGTCTCAGGTTCTTAGGCCTTCTGAGGAACAGTGTACATACAAACAAAAGCAACCAAATTTAAAGATGGTAGTTTACTTACTATCTCATCCATATGCAGTGTACATGTCTAAGAAATTAAACCTTTTCCCCAGATAATGACTTTTGGAAAATACTTTTTTAATATACAGGTGGGAAATGATGGTAGGAGTGAGGGAAGGTGCAAATTGCTTATAATTATTAAGCCAGTTTATTTCATTTCCTTTTTCAATGCTTATTTTGAGAAACAGGAAATTATTTGCCTATAGTTTAGACAATCAACTAGACCATCAAAAGCTTTTATCTGCAGTGCAAGGGGATGTGTGCCTGTGAGTAAAACAGGAAGTTCCTAAGCTAGCTTGATAGAGAATAGACAAGTGGTAAGTGCAAAATCCAGAGACGTGTTCAAAACAGGCCTTCTGCACTTTCTTACTTGAATGGATGAATTAGATTCACTTCGCATACCATGGCTGGGAGGTGGGTGGAAGAAGCATTTAAAACTTTTGGAAGGGGAGAAAAAAATGTTCGTCCCTGGAGAAGGAGAGGATATTCCTAGAGGCCTAAGGGTATTTTTTTTTTTTTAAGATTTTATGTTTTCATTTGTCAGAGAGCCAGAGCAAGAGGAGCCGCCACAGAGGGAGGAGGAAAAACAGACGCTCCACTGAGCAGGGAGCCTTACATGGGACTCCATCCCAGGACCCTGGGATCACGACCCCAGTTGACTAAGCCACCCAAGCAGATGCTTAACTGAGCCACCCAGGCACACACCCACCCCCCATCCTCTAGCAAAAGGCTAAGGGTATTTTTGAATCCCTGTGGGAATTTAACCAAACTTTAAAAGCTTGGAGTGGATACTCTTCTTCTTTTTTTTAATTATATTTATTAACATATGAAGTATTATTAGCCCCAGCGGTACAGGTCTGTGAATCATCAGGCTTACACACTTCACAGCACTCACCATAGCACATACCCTCCCCAATGTCCATCACCCAGCCACCCTGTCCTTCCCCACAAACTCCCTAGCAACCCTTGGTTTGTTTCCTGAGATTGTAAGAGTCTCTTATGGTTTGTCTCCCTCCTTGATCCCATCTTGTTTCATTTATTCCTTTCCTATCCCTCCGACCCCCAACGTTGCTTCTCCACTTCCTCATATCAGGAAGATCATATGATAGTTGTCTTTCTCCGATTGACTTATTTCGCTAAGTATAATACTCTCTAGTTCCATCCACGTCATCGCAAATGGCAAGATTTCATTTCTTTTGATGGCTGCATAGTATTCCATCGTATATATATACCACATCTTCTTTATCCATTCATCTGTTGATGGACATCTAGGTTCTTTCCATAACTTGGCTATTGTGGACATTGCTGCTATGAACATCTGGATGCAAAGGGATGTGACATTCACTGCATGTTTACTCAAAGTTACTTAACAGCCAGTAAAGAAATAATTTCTACAGTTTGTGTACTCTTGAGATTAATTTAGCTCTTTATCCATCTATCACTGTAAGAATTTATTGTTTTGGCTAATTACATTTGAAGGAGTTGATCAGTTCACTTTCGTTTGTTGCCTGGAGATAATCATAATAGCAATAATAATGATGAAATACACCATGTGACTGGCACATTTGATTCACCTTCTCGTGAATAGCTGTTCAAAAATCCTGAAGATGGGTTTTGAAAGATACTTGGTGGATATAGAGGGAATCCACAGGGCTTTGGAAAAATTTTGAGGTGCGATGAATTCCTATACTCCAGTGATAAGGAATACAGCCCACATAGTGAGGATGAGTCTTGGCCATACTTGTTAGAACCCTGAGGAGAGAACTTTGTCCTCCCTATTCATTAACCTTATTCAGTTTGAAATCAGAGGTCCCTTGATTTGACTTTTCATGGCTATCTTTGACATCGGACTTCACCGTAAAGACTAGATGTCAGTTCTTTCATTTCTGAGCTTTTCCCTGCCATGCAGGAATCCCAGATAGATGTTAACACCTGCTACAACATATAACTTTCTGTTCCAGGGCCCAGAATCTCAACATAGGCTTAGAACACAGCTCTACTTTCTCAATATACCAAATTTTCATGTGATCCTTTCATTAATTAACCTTATACTTTGAAATACTTCTAAGTTTACAGAAAAGTTGCAAGAATGATAAAAATAAATTTCTTAGACCTTCATGTAGATATATTTTTTGTTAACATTTTGTCACATTTTGCTTATTACTACTTTCTCTTTTTTTTTTTTCCCTGAGCTATTCTCTGAGCCCTTCTAAAGTAACTCAGGTTATATTTCCCAAGAATGAGAATATTCTTTTCCATAATAAAGTGTAATGATCAAAGTTAGGAAACTTAACATAAATATATTGCTACTTTTATGTAATATAATGTTCACACATAAATTGTGCCAGTTTTTCCATTAATGTGGTTTACACTGCTTTTATTCTTCTTCATATGTAATCCAATCCAGTATCCTGTGTTGTATGTAGTTTATGTAGTTGTCTTGCCTCTTTTTTTTTTTTTTTAAGATTTTATTTATTTATTTGATAGAGAGAGAGACAGCAAAAGAGGGAACACAAGCAAGGGGATGAGAAAGGGAAAGCAGGGTCTCTGATACAGGGCTTTGTCCTAGGACCTCTGGATCACAACCCTAGCCGAGGGTAGACGCTTAAAGACTAAACCACCCACATGCCTTAGCCCTGCCTCCTTAATATGAAACAATTTTCTACTGTTGTCTTTTAAGACATTCATATAATATGGTATTTCTCTAGGTTTGGGCTTGCATGATGTTTTTACATGATAGGAATTAGATAATTAAAATACCCTATAAGGGATGTTGTGTCCTTCTCATTGCCTCACAAGAAAGGAAAGAGGGAAAAGGGGAGTGGGGAGAGGGAGAGGAGAGTTTAACTCATTCCTTAACAATGACTTGGATCCCTTGTTTATGTGGTTTGCTCCAGGTTTCTTCCATAGAATTATCATTTTCTCCTTTGTAATTAAACCATGGGGAGATACTTTGAGATTCAATATTCTTGTTCTTTATCAAACCTTTACCCAATAGCTCTGGAATTTATTGATTATTTTTGACTGACTCATTATTTCTATGACATTAGCAAACAAGGTGATTTTCTATCATTCTTTCTAATGTGACATTATTTTGTGTTCCACCTTATATGTAAAAACCAATAAAAATAGAATTTCAGGGCACCTGGGTGGCTCAGTGAGGTCGGCCCTGGCTTTGGCTCAGGTCAGGATCTCAGGGTCCTGGGATTGAAGCCCCACATCAGGCTCTCTGCTCAGTGGGGAGCCTGCTTCTCCCTCTCTCTCTGCCTGCCTCTCTGCCTACTTGTGATCCCTCTCTCTCTCTCTGTCAAATAAATATATAAAATCTTTAAAAAAAAACAGAATTTCAAACTTTATATGGTAGCAACATGAAAACTAAGATAAAACTGTGAGCTGGTTCTGCTAGCTGTTACTCAACATTGTGGATGATCCATGATAAATGGAATATTTTCAAAGGCTCTTTCAAGCTATGGCTGATGCAGTCTTGTGCTATCATTTCATCTGTAAGAGTGAGTTTAGGGCTGATTACAACTAACATTCTCATGTGTTATGGTTGTTATCATTAAAAAATACAGATGCATATGTGTAAATCACATTCTGTTCTAACCTAATCTTTAACACTAATTTTAATTAATCTTGAATATTATTTTCCATGATCTGGCAGTGAAATTGTCTACTTTTTTTTTTTCTATTGCTTGAAGCCAGTACTATCACAGCTGAATACCTAAACAATGACTCACACTCAAATACTTTATAAAGACACACTGGTGATTTATTTCCTATGGAAAAGGTGGGGGGGGGGTGGGGAGAGTCTGATTTTAGTAGGGTATGAAGAGTGTCTACCATGTGATGGTAATAATAAGAATAAATTCCCCTTTTTGGGGAGGGGGTAGCAATAGTTGTCCTTTTATAATATTTATATTCTTGAACACTTTGGACACATAATACATTTAGAGAGTTTAGAAATCAAAATTAAATGAGAAGTATATTTCTACTCTAACCTGTTTCTCCTTGGTTTATATTTCTATTGACATAGATTGTTACACATAATCTCCTAAAATAACTAAAAAATAAATAAGGTGATGAAAGTAAACATGCAATTAAATGAAAATGACAATATTTTTTATATTTAAAGAGTACCAGCATCATAAAAAAGGACTTTGCACTTAGGGGGGAAATCAGTTAATTCTCATGTATGTACGTATTCTTTTTCTTTTTTTGTTCAAAGGGTGAAATCAACAAAACTTGTCCTTTCTTATATCCTGGAAAGCCTCCTCTCTCACTCGCCGATCTTTTTTTTAGATTGAGAGTGGTGTCATTTCAGCCATTACCATAGTCATTTCTTCTATTGTCTAGAATTTTCTGGCTTCTCTCCTTTTTCATCTTTTCTCTAGCTTTACTCCTTCCATCTGTCCCTTAAACACATGTTTAAGGGAGCTAACACTGTGCATATCTACATTCTCTCTCACCTATACTCTTCCTTTCCCTATGATTGCTTTGGACTCTATTTGATTCTTTGTCTTGTGCTTCATCTAGTTAGATGTCTCCACATGACTATTGCTTAAAGTCACCCTGTCTATAAAGGATTTTATATATTTGTTTTCCAACTTGGACCATGGCATCATTATTATTCAAAACACATGGCAAATCAACTTTTTCTTCACCTTGTTCTTTATCATTTAAGTTCATTATTCACCGGCATTGGGAATCCAAGTGCTTTGCTCAGATCATCCAAATGTGCAATTCAGTTCCTGGGTTCAGTCTGTTTCTTCTTCCTCTCAAATTCCTTCCTGCCTACATGCCCTACATGTGAAAAGAAGAAAAACAAAATAAGATTTGCAGGGAGACCCTCAGGATAGCAAAGCTCTATCAAGAAGTGTATAAAATTTCCTTAGAATAAAATATAGGAAATGTTTATGTTCCCTAAAGTTGTCTAGACAACTAGTAGAAATATACTTTCTGCTCTTCTGGTACACAGGTGGTTCCATGGGGCCTGTTAAGTGTTAGACCCTTTATTGAACTTTACATAGTCCCTCATTCTATAAAATCTGTGGGTTTGGGGCACCTGGGTGGCTCAGTGGGTTAAGCCTCTCTGCCTTTGGCTCAGGTCATGATCTCAGGATCCTGGGATTTCTGCTCAGCAGGGAACCTGCTTCTTCCCCTCTCTCTGCCTGCCTCTCTGCCTGCTTATGATCTTTCTCTGTCAAATAAATAAATAAAATCCTTAAAAAAAGAAAATAAATAAAATTTGTGGGTTTAGTTCTGGGCTTTGCAGAGAATAGCTGCACAGCTCTGGATCATTACCTGCCTGATCTTGCCTTTCAGAAAAATACATCTGTGTGTAAATGATGCAGAGTGGCTTGCTTTGTCTTTTAATCTCAAAGAGCCTTCCAAGTCTGGAAGATATTTTACTATCCTTTCTCCACCTTCCAATAAGTGGGAGCCTAAATTGATACACCTACCATGGAAGACAGTATGGAGGTTCCTGAAAAAAGCTACATATAATCCAGTAATTCTACTACTGGGTACTTACCTGAAGGAAACAAAGACACTAATTTGAGGATACATGCATCCCTATGCTTTTTGCAGTATTAGCTACAAAAGCCAAGACGCAGGAGCAAACCATGGTTCACTGATAGATGATAAGGATAAGGATAAGGATAAGGATAAGAATATAGTATTCATAGACAATGAATATTACACAGCTGTAAAAAAGGATGTGACCAACAACATGGACAGACCTAAAAGGTATAATGCTAAATGAAATAAGTCAGTCAGAGAAACGTAAATACCATATGATTTCACTCACATTTGGAATTTAAGAAACAAAATAAATGAACATATGAGGGGGAAAAGAGAGGCAAACAGACTCTTAAGTATATAGAACAAACTGATGGTTACCAAAAGGAAGATTGGTGGGAGGATGGGTGAAATAAGTGATGGAGATTAAGGACTGCACTTGTGTTAAGCACTCGGTGACGTATGGCAGTGCTGAATCACTATGTTGTACACCTGAACCTGTAGAATACTGTATATTCATTCATAAATAAACAAATAAAAAATGAGAACTTACCATTTGTGACAACATGTATGTATCTAGAGAACCTAATACTAAGTGAAATAAGGCAGAGAGGCAAATATGTGATTTGAGTTTTATTGTATTGTCTGGATAGAGGTTTCATTTGCTCTCAAATGGTCCAAGGTGGAGAGAGTAGGAGAAAGTACAGGATGCAGAGGTCTGTTCTGTGTAATCTTCATCATTCTTACCTTTGCCATCAACAGAGAGAGCATACTGAACTTGAAGATGGGTTTTCTTCAGGTTTCTTTGGCTCAGGTGCAGATCAGAGTCTTGATCCTTTTTCCCATCTTTCTTATGTGAAAGGTAAGTGGGCTTGTTCCCTCTGTCTGCTGGAACACAGCTGTAGTTCACACTTTGGTTTTTTGGGACACTCATCCCATCTTCTTTTTTTTCATATGCTCTTCCTGCTGGTCCTTTCTCAGGTGGTGGAGCTGGAACTACTTCCCCCCCAACCACTTGTACAGTGGTGTTGCTGCTCTGTGCTTGAGCTCTGAGATCAAGCAGGAAGCTATAATTTTGTTTCACCCAAGCATTCTCCTTTGTTGGGGGGGCTAGCATTACCCTCAGAGGCTCTTCAGATTTGAGAAGCTTACAAGTAGAAGAGTGACAGTATTTATCCTTATTGTGTGCTTCACACTCTCTCCTTCATTGCATGTCTGCCAGATGTGGCGGAGGCCCAGTCTGTGATGAGTCGGTTTCTGTGCTGGACCACTCCCATTCTTCAGTCTCTTCATTTTGCCAGCTTCCATGTGTCTCCCTGGACCATTGTTTTAGCTTTGGTTTATTTAGCTGGTGCTGCAGCTTCTCAGGCTCCTTCTTCAGCCACTCTTCTACTTCTTGATCTCTGGCAGCTGTGTCAACAGATTTTGCCCCTCCAAAGAAAGAGGCCACTCAACTGGACAGGGAAGGGTAGCAGAGGCTTTAAATTCAGTTTGGGTCTTTGGGGGTGGAGGGACCTCTATTGTCACGTCTACAATCATTTCGAAAGTAATCATTTCTAGAGCTCCATGATCAATAGTCTTGTCCATCATACCTGTCTTCATAACGGTCTCTGCTTCCTCTGTAGTCACCATCCCACTTCCAAATGCTCTTCTGACACTGCCAATCCTGGAATCAGACCTTCTGTCATAAACTGCTGCCTCAGACGTGGTAGCGATCCCGGCCTCCATATTGAACCATATCTTAGTGTGTGCCATCACAATATCCATCCTGATACCCATGATGGTATTGGTCTGAATCATAATGATTTTCATACTTGTATCCAAAGCTGTTGTCACCTCCTCGGTAGTTACTCTTGGTTATCATAAGTTGACAGACATCTAGATATGGCCATCCCTATCGCTTGATTATCTTGCCTGATAGCTATCAATTGCCACCTAAGGATTCAGCCAGCACATGTCTTTTTTTTTTTATACAAACTGGTATGTGTATGTCAAATAGTATAAAGGACTCTATGGAAATTTCAAACTACTTCTTGACTCTTCTGTTTTATGAACCATAGTTTGATTGACTCTAAGAATTAAGTGTACGTACAGAACCAGTTCCATTAGCAAAAAGTTAAACAGTATACTCTTTTAAATTTGACATGATTTATGATTCTGATACCTTTCAAACTTAAAATTTGTTTATTTCAAAGAGAGTAGAATATTTTATAGTTATTAATTCATAACTGTGAAATATATCAACTTGGATTTGGGAACTACAATCTATGGCCAAAGATGGCCATGCAAACTGTTTTCCCATGGCCTTAGAGTTAAGAATAGTTTTCACATTATTCAATAACTGAAGAAACAAGAATATTGCTTCATGGTGTGTAAAAATCATATGAGTTTCAAAATTTAATGTCCATAAATAAACTTTTATTGGCACAATGCTCCAACTTTCTTACAACTTGTTTATACCTGCACTTCTGCTGTAATGGCAGGGTTGAGTAGCTGCAATAGAGAATAAATAGCTTCTAAAGATGAAAATATTTACTGTCTGACCCATTACAGAAAAAGTTTGCTGCCCTTTAGTATAAAAAAAGTTACTGTCAGGAGAATTTAGATACAGAATGAAATGTGTCAGAATGGATTGGTAAGGAACATAAACCTAACAGCAATGAAAGTAAAAATCTTGAAATTAAAGTAAACACACACACACATATAGAAACATTAAAAACCTGAACTTTGCATATTACAAATGTAAATAGAATAGAACAAGAAGTTTGAAAATGTATTTGACAATATCTATGGTCGAAAAATATTATTTCTGGACCTGCATACTTCTGAAAGCGTACTTTCTGAAAGCAGAGATATCCAGCTGGTAAGCAATCATTAGCACTTGCTGACTGACTAAGAGATAAGGGACACCAGATTTAATACTAATCTGACAGTAAACTTTAATATCTAGTGTCTCAGAGCAAACATACTTTGGGGGTCCTCTGAAAGGGGTGACAATATATTAGTTGATGGCCCTTAAAAGTGCTATGTCAGCTTCTGAAAAGCTTGCCTATTTCTTTGATTTTGGACATATTTTAGCCTAAGGCGATAGCTAACATTAAATCTTTAGTATTTGTTGGAGCCCCTGGGTGGCTCAGTGGTTTAAATCTTCAGTACTTGTTATTGAAGAGAATTACCAGTGATGGATGAGGGACATGGCTAAAAACAATAGTTATCTTTTGTAATTTCCAGTTTGTCTATGTCTAATGTTTTATTTTTTAAAAATCGCTTGGTTTAGTACTTTATATATATGATTTACAAATACATAAAGCATCTATGTCTGTGTAATTTGTGTTCTTAAATCAATAAATAAAGCATTTATTGATAGTTGTATTGTGTTAATGAAAAAGTATGGATTTTTTTTGTTTTAGCATTTTTTTCATTGCTGTATAAGAAATCACAACAAACTGAGAAGCACAAAACAACACACTTATAATCTCATACTTTCTTTCCATTACTTTCAGGAAGTCTGAGATTTTTAAGAGAGGTTTATTTAAAGTCTTACAAGCTACAATTAGAGTGTTAACTTGGGATATATTCTTATGAGTTTCAGGATTTTCTTCCAAATTTATGTGGTTGTTCATTTCCTTGAAGCTTTAGAGATTGTGGCAGCTTGTTATTTCAAGGACAGCAAGAAAGCATCTCTATGACTCAAAGAGAAGGAAGACCTAATCCTTCCTTCACAGAATGCTCAACTGATTTCATTAGGTCCACTGAGGATTGCTTTCCCTTTTGATAAGTTGAATGAACTGATTTTTAACCTTAGCTACATCTTCAAAATCCCTTCATCCTTGACATAATGTAATATAATCAAGAAAGTGATATATACCAACTTTTCTCATATATTCTAGTCATGGTACAACAGAAAGAGATGGATTAATAAATGCCATCATAGAATTTAATCTACTATAATTGTGCTCAAGAAAAGCATGGCTCCAAGAGTCCAGAGGAGCCACACTAAATCTCAGTTTTCCACATACAATCTCTTTGCACAAGTAACTTAACCTGTCTCTGTTTTAACAATAAACACAAGATTAATCCAACACCTACTTGTGTAAACTAGTATGAAACATATAAGGTGATATTTATATGGGCTATTTGTTAAGTAACAACTGCTCAGTAAGTGTCATATATGCATTAAGTCTTCCTTTTCATGTAATACAAAGATAATGTTGAACATATATATATTAAATATTGGATCTTAAAGAACAAAGGCAAGAGGAGAAAAATAACTTGTTGTAATTGAAAAGGCTTACTCTGGTAGTGATTAAGAACCTAGTTCAATAAATTGTGCTTTAACACAATGTGATATACTATGAAATTTCCTATATTCAATGTACACTATTTGAATTTGTATCTGGACAACAATATTTGCTTAATAATTGTGTACTAATTAATGTGATTATCATCTTTTTAAAGTCAAACCTCTTGTTTAACCCAAGTATTGTTACCTACAAACTATTTGAACTTGGCAAATATTTGATATACTGAGGCGGTCCTTACCTTCTCCTCAGCTGAAGATATATTCTATTAATATTAAACCAATAAAGAAATAAAAATGTAAGAACATTTCCCAAAGGTATTGATAAATTATGTGACAGAAGGGAAAAAATATCAAACCGAGGATCTATAGTTTCTATGTTGAAAAAAACTTCTTTTCCACCTCTTGCTTCAAGTTAAAAGCCTATAGTAATCTCTTCCTCTATGAAGGGGAAAAGGGAAAAAACAAAACCAAAAATCCAACCAAGACCCTCACAATGTCTCTCCTGCAAAAAAAAAAAAAAAAAAACAACCCAGGACTCTAACTTGCTCACATTCTTGGAAATAAAACCAAAGTTTCCTCTGATTGTAGACTTCCTACTATGGAGAGAACACAGACTCTTAAGTTCCCTTGTGTCTCAAAATAATGGACAGAAGAAATTTCATCTTCTCACTGTATTGCCATCTTATTCTCCAGATGGCTCTTGGCCTAGTGATGGGAAAAAGGCCTTCTTATTGAGGAATCATCTTTAGCATGACTCCTGTGGCTGTGGGTAGTATCTGGAAAGACTAGGAGATGAAAAATCCTGGGAATGGGGATGAAATTCCTGGAATTCCTAACAAAGCTAGTCAGTGTTCCTATCAGAGTGAATCAGAGAGCTAAGTATCCTAAAATTTTGTGGAAAAGACAAAAGAGAAGGAAGGAGGAAGGGAGGGAGAGAGAATGACAACACATAGTAATGTTCTAATTGTCAAGTAATTACACACCATGCTTACTGCAGCAACCAGATGTTGGTAAATTTCTCATAAAATAGGAAGTTTTTAAAGGGCAGTTGGAACAAAGGGACTCTAGGGTTGGTAGATCATTTTTTGCTTCAGAATTTTTGTATATAATTTTCCTATTTTTATCATTACATAATTGGAGGAAAATAGAATAATAATTCAGAAGCATCCAAACCTCCAGGTTTTAGACACAGTGGAAATATATATAGACACAAATTGTCTGAACTTTACATGATCTCATTATCTACCCATTCTATTTAGTACTTTGTTATACATATTTATTTGGAGGGTATGGAATTGGTGGGCCTCTCAGAGACTTGTATTTATTCAAGAGACTAATGACACATCTACTTCACATAAGTCACCATTAAACACACAAATGAAACACAGAGTGATTCTGGGCTTAGGACACTTATGGTCCTATCCCAAGGACTATAAATCTACAAAACAAGTATTCCAAGCTCTACTGACATGCATACACCTCACTCATTTTCTGGAAAATCAGGTCAAAAACATTCAATACAAAGAGAACAATAGGATAGAATTGATTGGTAATTCAGGAAATTTGGTTAACTCAGTTTCTAGTTTACCAACAGCCTAACCAAAGGCTTCTAGAAGTAGTATGTCAGTTTTCTGACCTGTGCTCATTTTTTCTATCTCTATAGGAGGAAACACAACCAATCCTATTGCTGTCAGGAAGACAGAATTGCAAGCAACCAGTCAGATGTAGTTTTCACCTCTGAACTGTACTGAGTTTCACCTGGCATACTTCCTGTGTATGCTCATTCAAAGGTGTATTTCTCCCCTTTCAATTCATCCCTCTTTGTTTTTAGTTTTCAGTAGCAAAGGAGAAGATACCTTCATTATTGTCTGAAGTTGACCATTTGGTCTAGATTTTGTTTTTAAACTGGAAAGAAGGCCATTGTACTTGTCAAAAGGAGAAGATTAGTGGATATTAGTAGGGGGTCATATTACCAATGGGTACTGCAAAATGTCATGAAACCTGAAAGCAAATATCTTGTTGATACAAGTTTTAGAAATTTAATTACTGCTATTTTATGAGTGTCTATTTTTCCTTCTAAACATTTGTCAGATTTTTACTAAAAGTAACAACCAGGGATGCCTGGGTGACTCAGTGGGTTAAGCCTCTGCCTTCAGCTCAGGTCATGATCTCAAGGTCCTGGGATCAAGCCCTGCATCGGGCTCTCTGCTCAGCGAGGAGCCTGCTTCCTCCTCTCTGCCTCTGTCTGCCTCTCTGCCTACTTGTGATCTCTCTCTGTCAAATAAATAAATAAATAAAATCTTTTAAATAAATAAATAAATAAAAGTAACAACCAATGTTGCAGTCATTTAAGCAGATGGTCTATGGATGGACTCCTTAAAGCACTTTTGAATACCTGACAGACAGGTACATTTTAATCTATACTGTGCCATCTTTATGGCTGTGATAGTCCCTGGACTGTTGAGGAATGCTGAGCCAAAATTCCACCTTACTTAAATGTTTGTTTCCATGAAATGTGTCCTAAATCGTGGCCTTCAATACTATATGAAGATGTATCTTGTGGTAGGGTCTCTCTCAGCAAAGGTGCCAGAAAATGACCCTCTGTTCCCCAGTAACAGCATTTTCCAATTGCTTTTTTAGTTGCTCAGTTAAAGTTAACCGGAAGTGAAAACTTGTGTGCTCTTCTGCACTGCAGTTTTTTCCAGACAGAGCAGAAACACCTGCCCACACATTTTTCTACCGACTTGCTAAGAAAGTATTGAAAATAGCAGACAACAGTATTTGCTCTGCTGCCTGTTATTTGGCTATGAAATAAAAACAAAAAAAATTGTATTGAATTTGCTATTTGAAACTGCAGCATGAGAATAAGAATCCTTAAAATTCTGAAGGATTTCAAAATGTAATGCAGGTGTTAGCTCTGTGACAAATTGAAGCTACATTTTATTCAACTTTATGTCCCAGACAGACAGGAATGGTAGTGCAAGTGTTTGGTGAATGAACAACATTCCTACTTGAGTTAACTAAAAGGATATCACTTTTAAATTTGAGCAGATCCAGGGTGGCTAGTATTATTTTCTGTTTTTAAATTAGGAGAAGTTTAGGAATTGTGCATCTTTTCTTCATTTTCTTTTTCTTTTCTTTTATGATTTGGGAGATTTATTGAGAAAATCTGCCTTCAGCTACCATGATGACTTGGGAGTGCTAGTTCTCTCTTACAGTTAATACTTGCATTACTATGACTTGTAATAGCTAAGCATTTCAAAAAACTTATATAATGTAATAATTGATTTAATTAAACTGAATTCCTTGTCTCTGAGGTGAATATGACTTAGTTCTACTTAATCTCAAAACTGGAAAGTTAAGGACCAGAAGTTGTAGATACTTCTCTTTCCTAAGATAGGTATATCTACATATCCATACAGTATTTAAATAACTCATCCAGTATGGTAAAAAAAAAAAAATTCAGATTTCTTTCTCCTTTCACTTGGAAACAAAAACCCTTCACATAGATTTGGGTGATTCTTTCTTCCTGCAAACCTTAACTTTATTTCCAAGTTCTACTAACTAAAACTCCAATTATAAAAACCAAATGAGCCATTTAACTTTGTGATGATAGCAGGACATAAAGAAATTATATAGTTAATTAAAATCAATCTATTTTTTTAATGACAAAGCCTTTTACAGTCTTTCTTCTCTATTGACATTTTTTGATATTTCTTTGCCTGAATTTCAGTTTGTATTGCTTTTAATAATGGTACACAATCAAGAAAAATATTTCTTTTTATCCTAATATTTGTGGCCTTCCACAAATCTTGCAACTACGGAATTGTATTTATTTGATTGGGAAAATATTACAGTTCTATAAGCCCTCCAAGAATCTAAGGCTTCCATAATTAAAGCTGTTAAAGAAAAAATTTTGCAATAGTTGTCAAAGTGGAAAAGCTTCATTTGAAGCTGTTCCAATAAGGTTTGGCTCTACTGCCACAGAGGAAAGGGATTTTAACTCATTTCTAAACCCAACAGTGATGAGGATTCCTACATAAGCAACAGGGTGAAGGGTTAGTAGATAGAAAAAATTTAATAGGAACTTGAGTAGTCATCAGTAGTAGGGGTATTCTTGCTAACTGACCTATCAGAATTCTTGCTGAAGTCAGGCCCAGGATTTAGATTTCAAGGGTGGAGTCTGAGGAATTTGCTATGTATCAAAAATGGAGATTATTTCTCAATTGACTTAGCAGGATTCTTGCTCATATCAGAGTATGCAAGGCCAACAAGGACAAAGGTCAAAGATAAGACCTAGTTCAAAGAGAACTCAGAGGAGTTTGAAATTTGGTTAAGGAGAGACTTTTTGACAGGAC
Source organism: Taxidea taxus jeffersonii (assembly GCA_003697995.1). NCBI lineage: Eukaryota > Metazoa > Chordata > Mammalia > Carnivora > Mustelidae > Taxidea > Taxidea taxus. The sequence continues at coordinate 14,518 of RCUC01066048.1, forward strand.
CTCTGGTTGATTTCAATTAGCCTTAGATGTTTCCTTGTATTGTTTTAAAATTGCCTCCCTCTATTTAGATTAAGGGATGAGAATCTGCCCATCATTTTTTCTCTCACAGGTTTAACCATATAGTAATGCTTCACTAACTAGATATTCAGTTCTACTTGCTACACTCTCTTAATTCTTATTTTTGCCTGGTAAAAATATAAAAAATGTAACATATGCATAATGGGAATATCAGAAGAAGAGAAGAAACAGAAGAAATATTTGAAACAATAATAAATAACAGTACTTATTTAAATTACTATCAGAAACCAAAAAACAGATCCAGAAATCTCAGAGAATACCAAACAGAATAAATGCTTGAAAAGCAACACAGAGGCATATTCAAACTCTATAATTTAAGGAAAAAGAAAAAAAGTCTTATCACAAACCAGAAGACAAAACACCAGGCCTATAGAAAAGTAAAGATAAGAATTACGTGGAACTTTTCAGAAGTCATGCAAAAATTAAGAGAGGAGTGCATTGACTAGTATAAAGTATTGAGAAACACACACACACAGACCAACCTGAATTCTGTATCTTACAAAAATACTCTTCAAAAGTCTAGGAGAAATGAAGACTTTCTCAGAAAAACAGAAGAATTTTCTTAACCGTATATCTCCTTGTAAATTATGTATAAATATGTATATGTATATATATAATTTAGATATGTTATATATCATAAATGTGCATTTAATATGCAAATATACTAAACATGTATGTATATAATATAGATATGTATGTTATATATTTAATATACACATTTATAATAAAATAAAATTTATAAATTTAAATATATATTTTGAATATTCATATCATATATGTATATACATATATATAAATACATAAACATGTTATATATCATAATCATTTGTATATGTATATTTGGTCAAAGGTATGTATATACATGCTCTATATGTATATACGCATATCTATATGGATATATGTAATGAATATATACATTATAATTATTATGACGTATACATATATATGTCCTTGACCATATATATATAGTGTACCCATGTATGTATATATGTGTGTATACAGGGTGAAGGATATGTATAAATGTGTATATATAGTACATTTGGTCAGGATATGTATGTATACTTGGTCAAGGTTATGTATACATATGATGTATATATCTATATATGTATTTCTTTAACTACATATATGATATGTATATTTATCTACATGTATGTAATGTATATGATATGTATCTGTATCTATATAATATTTATATTTAAATTTACCCACAGAAGAGGAAAGTCATATAGGACAGAAACTAAGATCTACCAAAAGAAATAAAGAACACAGTAATTTACCTACCACATCATCCTTATCCACTAATCCATCAAAGGACACTTAGGTTCCTCCCATATGTTGGCTATGGTAAATATTGCTACAATAAACATAGGGATGCACATAGCTTTTTGAATTGGTGTTCTATTTGCTTCAGGTAAATATACAGTAGTGAAAGTATTGGGTCAAACAGTAATTCTACTTTTAGTTGTTTTGAAAAACTCCATAGTGTTTTTCATAGTGGCTATACCAATCTACATTTCCACCAAGAGTGTATGAGAATTTCTTTCTCTCCACATCCTCACCAACACTTGTTATTTCTTGTCTTTTTGATTCTAGCCATTCTGATTGGTGTGAGGGGATATCTCATTGTTGTTTTGATTTGTACTTCCCTGATGGTGAGTAATGTTAAGCAGCTTTCCTGTGTCTGTTGGCCATCTGTATGTCTTCTTTGGAAAAAACATCTATCCATGTTCCATGTTTTTAGTCAATAATATTGTAATAAGAGTGTTTGCTGACAAATGGAGACTGCTCTTACAATGTGACACACTCTTACAATGAGACACACTCTTACAATGTGACCACTGAGTAATGCACAGAATAATTGAATTAATATATTGTACACCTGAAACTAATATTACATATGTTAATCAGACTTCAATAAAAAATAAAGACCAGCTACCATTAAATAGTAATACATACACATGTACCTACACACATGTATGTATACATGTGTGTATACATGTATAAACACATACATACATATATACATATAAAGAAGCAAAAGAAAAAATTGACATCTTTCTGACCAAAAGTGTCCTTTAAAAATTATCTGTGGACGCCTGGGTTGCTCAGTTGGTTAAGCGGCTGCCTTCGGCTCAGGTCATGATCCCAGCGTCCTGGGATCGAATCCCACATTGGGCTCCTTGCTCAGCGGGGAGCCTGCTTCTCCCTCTGCCTCTGCCTGCCTCTCTGTCTGCCTGTGCTCAATCTCTCTCTCTCTAACAAATAAATAAATAAAATCTTTTAAAAACATATATAAAAAAATAAATTAAAAAAATTATCTGTGGATTTTATATGGAGAAAGAAAATTCATTTTTATCATTAAATACTAGACCTATTGCAACATATCTATGATAAATATGGAAAGGGAATATGACACAATCAGCAAATTTAAAATCATTCTCAGTTATGTGAAGATAGTTAAAGAAAATGCAGCATGAATATTTGACTTCAACAGAAGTCAGACTGCATGAAGAAATTAACATAATGTGACAGTAAGTAGAGGTGAAGAGATATGTATCTGGGAATCACAAAGTAAATGAGAACTGAAAGTAATGCTGATTTTTCCCTTGTGCTTAGAAAATGTTGGAAATTATTTAAGAATCACAGTTCTCTCAGTGTGTTGGAGATGGGAAAGATTGATTTCTACATAACAACCCACTGCATGCCTAAGAGTGTTCCAGGTCTTGGGGACACATAGCAATTAAAATGCTCAGAGTTCCTTTCCTCAAGGATCTTGCAGTCTGGGTAAGGGACACTGACACAAAACAAAAAAATATAAATTATCCCCTTTATTCCTTGTTTAATGCTTTATGCTTTAGAATACATTCTCTGTATGGTGGGGATTGTGGATGACTTTTTTAAAGTGCCATTTATTGCATAAATGTGTTTGCCATGCCTCCCTAAGCAGGATTTCTCTTAGAATCAGTTCCTGGAGGCTTCCCCTCTGTCCCACTTTCCCTGAAACACACATGTGTGCACACACAATGTTCATATTCTTCTGACATACTCTGCATCCAACCCCTCTGCACTAGCTAGGAGTGCTGGGTATTTATAGATCACACTTAATACCTACAATTTTGCAAGTTCTCTCATACCCATTTTGCAATTTGAAGTCCAATTGGACAGTTCAATTCATATGTGAATCCCTCCCGAATGATCAACCTATATGAATGCTCAATAAATATGTATGAAATATGTAATAAACAAATGAATTCACTATAAGTGCTTATAATTCATCCAATTGCCAATATTTATCTAGGGCTTTACCATATATTAGCAAACATTTTCAGTAAAGAGATAGTGATTATTGTAGAGTTAGGAAGCTATGTATTTCTGATGGAATAATTCAACTATGAAATTGTGCTATGAAAACACCCATAGACAATAGGTAAATTAATGGATAAATTGTATGACAACATGTCATATCATGTATGTACCTGATACATATATGTGATACATATGTATGTTAATATATAAAATATATATTTGTATAAAAGTGTATACATATGGGTGTGTATATATAAGTATACATATATAAATATATATTTTTAAGGTTTTTTT